>PVKE010000815.1:0-103625 GCA_004027555.1 Craseonycteris thonglongyai
CTTCCCCCACGTGTGCTCATCCCGCACAAGATCCACCGTGAGCGTCTGCAGGCTTCCCCTACGTGTGCTCATCACGCACGAGATCCACTGTGAGCGTCTGCAGGCTTCCCCCACGTGTGCTCATCACGCACGAGATCCACGGTGAGCGTCTGCAGGCTTCCCCCACGTGTGCTCATCATGCACGAGATCCTAGTTTTACTTTCAGCAACCCAGAAAGAACTAGCAGAATTCCAAGATTCCTAGAGAGAACATTTCAATTTTCTTTTTCAACTTTATATACTGGGTATTGTATTAAATTCTCATTAATATCAGATTCATTAAGTTGTGCTCTACAGCAATAAATTTCAATTTTACATTATTAAAATCTGAAACTATAATAGGATAAAACTCTTGATGGAGAAGCTTTTACCCACCAGCAGAACATGAGCACTTCCACCTCGTGTTCTAAGTGAACGTGTGCGTTACAGAAGCGACTGCATCTGAAGCCACTGGTACACCTGAGTGCTGAACACCCGCCTGTGAAACACCAGGCTCCTGTTTGCTGTAAAACACATGAGGAGGTAGCGCTTTGCCGGGCCCTCAGCTCATGACTATTCATGGTCCTGTTAACAGATGACTCTGCTCATCCCGTGAGCGGTTGTGTGACACTGTTTTATTCAGCGTCACTTTGTACACACAGTGATCGTAGGCGACTGGTTTTAGGATTCAATTAAACCTATCCTGATGTAGAGAGCCTGTGGGAAATTATACAGTCACGTTACCTACATAAGTAATTTTCTCCTTATGAAACCATGATCCCACTGCACTTTGAGAGCCATCAAAAGTATTGTTTAACATCACCATTTCCATGTTAATCCCTCAGTAAATCACAGGAATGCAATTTTTTAATAAAACCATACTTTATATAAAGACATTCCTTTGGGGAAATGTTTTCATTTCTAAATTAAAAGTAGCGTGAAGTAACTACTGAACATGTCCCTGCAATGATTTCTTGTTTTCAGTAACAAAAGCGTTTTCTCTGAGAAAATATCGCAATGGCCGTGCCCAGTACGTTATAAGGAGAGAGCTTATCCAAGCTAACCATCAAAGGTGAATTCTGCTCGCTGCATTTGTTTGAAGTTCCTGAGGGACAAGTAAGCAACAGGTGTCATCTGAGCTGTGGGGTCCTGTGAGCTCAGGACCCTGCAGCCACTTGCGTCCTGTGCCTGGGAAGTGGTGTCACACAGGGAAAGGCAGGGACCAGCAGTGAAAGCACAATCTCTGACCCGAGCCCAACGGGTGACATCAGCTTCCCATTTGACCCTCAACATTTGCTTCATCCACTGTAGAAAGGGAATGGTAACAACCACCCTCTACTTTTGTGAGGACTGAATGTTTAAGGATTGAATTAGAAGATTATGAAAATTTTAATCCAGTGTAACACATGCAGTATCATCTTAAATTTGCATTTAATGACATTTTTTTTGGTATTTACGAACACCTGAATTGACTCAGTATCCTTATATTGCACCCCAGGAAAATAAGACCCAATTAATGATCTTAAGACATCTCCCAAAATACTGATTTATGAGAATAAAATCTACAAAGTGATCTTACAAATGTCCTTTCTTCCTTACATTTGCCTCCACATATATTAATGACATCATTCCTAAGTGATCCTAAGAATTTTTTTCCCCCAGGAGGAAAGACAATTATAGGAGAAAACTTTTAAAATCATTTTGGGCAAAGGGAGAAACACAGCCTTCTTCCCATTATATTGTGCCAACTATTGAAGCACTTTGTGTGAATTTAGTTCACTTGTACCAAATGCTGTCAATAAAGATCACTATTTATTTGTCAGATGGTCTGATACACTTAAGTGGCTCTCTCCTTTGGGGGTCTCATGGTGATGTTTTAAGGGCTACGTGCACGTGTACTTACTCTCTGTGGATCTCCAAGTTTCTGACCATGTGCTGGTATAGAAATCGTCCGTCTCCTTAGGGATAGGCTGACCAGACGAACCGTTGTAAATGGGACAGAACACAGTGGTCCTGCCCCATCTGACATGGTACGCCTGGGCAGCGTGGTCTCGCTGGGCTGGGTTCAGGGTGTCAGTAGGCTGACCACACATACCGTTTGAAATGGGACAGTACTGTTGTTTTCTGTTTCATTTAAAACTGTGTGTCTGGTCAGCCTCCTTAGGGAACATACAATCTAGCTGTTGAAGTAGGAAGATTTACACAAAGGAACTACCTAATAGTGTGAGTATATACCACCTGAGGTTGGAATCTTGAGTGGGAAAGATGGATACATTTGCAGTATATCCCTGAATGAATAAAAGATAAAGCTCATCACTCCCATTTACATTTTGGGGGAAACTTAAAATACAACAAACAAATTATGTAGTATGTTAGAAGACAATAAACTCTATAAAAAAAATACGAGAATAAGAGGCATAACGGGTGTCTGTAAAGTTAAGTGTGTTCCGCTCACTGACAATGAGCCTGGTCAACTAAGAGCGCTGATGCAGATGGACAAGGTCAGTGTTGATCTCACGCCTCCTTGCACAACATCCGCTTTGCAGCCCACGGGTCAAGGAGTAATTTGGAATTGCAAGTCTTATTAAGAAATACATCTGTAAGGCTATGGCTGCCGTAGATATGACTCCGCTGATAAAGACAGGAGTTGACTGATGGTTGAAATATTTGCCTCAAATGGTCATAAGCTGATTTTAATTTGCTGTCATTTTAAAAACGTAATTTAATGCCCACCTCAGATTAGCTCTGGTGTTCCTCATTTTCTACAGGCACCTTTGCCTTCCATTTCATATTCTTGTGATAATCCTACTATGTACTTGATTTATGAAATAAGGGTAAGCTCCATGTCAGCTATTTTCCGTATCATGACTTTACATTTAGGTCCAGTGAATAAAATTGAAGAGGAAATAAGATGGGACTTAAATAGAGCTATTATACGTTGGTATATTGTCATTTCAATAATCGAAGGCATTAAGGAAATTGATATTGTTTTATTCTCAGGAAATAAGACTGCTCAGAACCACTGTAATGCAACATCTGTCTGGGGTAATTATTAATCATTTCTTCCATTTAGGAGCTAAATCCTGCTTATTTTTGGATGACTTGATAAAGGTATTTTTAGTATAAAATGAGTGCACTTATTCAGATGCAAGCTTTTTGATAGTCATTATTCAGTATTTAAAGGGGGTTTAGAACTGGGAAGACCCCAAAATACAAATTTTTAGTTGAGAGAACTATTAACCTTAATGTAGATTTTAGAATTTTTTGTTGTAATGATTTTTCCCAACTGACAATCTACTCGTCCCCAGGAGGCTTGATTAGATCTTGAATTAATTCAGTCTAGAAGTGCAATGACCTCTAATTAAATTACATTTTCTTTTGGCAGAAAATAATGAGCTTATTCAAATGAGTTTCACAGCTCTGCAAAATCAAACCAATTAGAATCTAATAATGAAGTATACAACAAACTTGGAAAACATGAAGAAGTTTTTATCTATTTGTTAAGACTGTGAGGGCTACACAAGTATAAACATGCATATGTAGTGAATATGAATAAATGAAATTTATCTTTACAAAAGCAAATCATAAAATCATAAGAATCCTAATTCTTTTCTGAGTGGTTTCCCTCAAATTCAATTTAGTTTGCTGTTGCTTGAAACACTTCCATAACTGCTATATTTCAATATCCTGCAAAGCAGATATGTGAACTATGTATAAGCATACGGACTACATCCCTTTTTATTGCAGGACTTAAAAAGAAATGTATAGGAGGGGGTGCCAGGATAGCTCAGCATGTTGAGTGCTCGCCTTGCAATTGCGAGGTCCGGGGATGGAATCTGGGTTCCTGCCGTGCAAACCCACAGGCTGAACTGAGGAGCAGCTGGTCACCCCTGGGATGGCGGTGAAGGTGCTCGCCTCCCATGCGGGAGGTCCCCCGGTTCGGTCCCCGCCCTAAGTGGCCCCACATCCATCTGTGAGGAATGAAACTGTGTCACAACTAATGATGTACAACTATGGAGACTGCTCTGGGCCCTCCCCCCACCATTCTCTCTCTCTCTCACCACCTCTCAAAAACAATAAATCTTAAAAGTAAATAGATAGATAGATAGATAAATGTATAGGAGATGACTAAAATGCTCTGTTCTCCATTGAATCCATTACTCAGCTTGTTAATAACATTAAGAACCTTGATAATAAACCAGTAACTAAAATCACATCAAAGGGAAATAGGGAGCTTAGCCAGCATCCAAGCACTAACTAGAATGTTTCATCTTATGACATCAGAACTTAAAAATGTCAATTAATACTGTGTTATAAAGACCTTTTATATATACTCATCCATTAACTAAGACAACTGGGAGTGGTTCATTATTCTCTCAATGTTTTCGATATTTCAGTCTGCTTTACTTGGTGTTTGATTAGAAAAATCACAGGCAAGCATTTAAGCAAAATATAAAACAAAGAAATCTATCTTAATACGAATGTCTCTTAATGCCAACCCAGACACACTCTTTTTATTTAACGTTTTTATGGCTTAGTTTTATGTGCACAGTTGAATGAATTTTGAAAAGCACTCCCATCCACCTGTAGTCCGTCAGTGACTGGGCATGTCCAGCATCCAGAAACTTCTCTTGCTGCCTCCACAGCCAACACCTCATTGCCACCCAGAGACAACCACTGTCTCATTATATGTTTTAAAGATTGCTTTGCTGATTTTAGAACTTCATATAAATGAAAACATACTGTTTTCAGTAGGCAATTCATCTGTGTTACCGTGCACATCAGAATTTCAAAAAATTTGAGCAATGTCTCTGGTATATATACATATATCTCACATCTATTACATTTATCTTAATATTTTATGTAATTACTGGTCAGGTAGATTTGGTGTATTAAGTAAAAAGTTACTACCTCCAGATATTTAATCTCTAGAGTAGAGAATTAAGATAATATATTAAAGATATAGAGAAAGCACAAATTTTAAAAAACTTTTTAGTGTATAAAAAATCTTATCTTGGTTGGTAACAATTAGATAGTTTCCAGGTGTAAATATCTACATTACATCACCTATGTATTGCATTTTATGCTCACCGACATCACCCCAATAAATTTAACAATAAAAAATAAATAAAAAATGAAAATAAAGTACAGACAACTTAAAAAGAAACCTTATCTTCCAAGTTCATTGAACAAATAAGATAATACTTGTTTTATCTCATTGTCACATGTGCAGTATATACTTTTAAATGAAAATAGTACCTTAGGATAAATGATAATGAACTCCCTTCAATTCCATTTTATGGTTAAGGCCTTTATTTCAACAATAATTTAAATTTTTAATTAAATTTGAAGTCATTTTTACCTACATATGTCCTTCATCCCTTTTTCTATAGGTTAATGAAGTGATCTTCTATTCTGATCTGCAATATTTGGTTATAAATTTTAATACCATTTTCAATAAAGTACCTCTATATTTATGGTAAGACAATCTTAGGAATAGTTGAAAATTAAGAAACAGTTTGACTTATCAGGAAATAGTTGAGTGATATAGAATTGAGGTAAATATATATAATTAGTATTCAAGTTTAAATGTGTTTTAAACAGTCCTGACATGAAAATAATTGTGTATGGGTAATTTTTAACTTTTATAGGACACCAGAATATCTCACCATCTTGAAAAAAAAATCATTGATTAATTGTCATTCTCAAATGAAAACATTGTGTTTATGCCAATTGACACAAGCCAACTAATCTCTCAAGAAGTACACACAAAATAAATGGCTTTTATTAGGTATATAGGATTATGTAAGTCTAGCTACTGCATACAATAACGGACTTTTGTGCCAAGTCCCTCATTTCACAGATAAAGAACGGCTGTTACTTTTCTGCAGCCATGAGCAAGTTAGAGATTTGAACCTAACCTTCTACCTTCTGCCTGACAGTTTGTGCGTCGCTAAAAACACTAGATCTGTATTTAATTGTGGACATATAACTAGGTCTGGGGAACTCTTCCTGATTCTCTGCTATCACAAAGGATAAAACAGTGACAATCCACACAGAACTCAGGATGAAGAAAACCAATCACATACACTGTGGCTTCATTCCCATTTGGGGAGGCGGGTACCTGAGGCGGGAGGGGGTCAGGTAATGGTGACGGAAGGAGAGCTGACTCTGGGTGGTGAGCACCCAACGCAACACATAGACGACGTCATGTAGAATCGTACACCTGGAACCTGTGCAATTTTACTAACCAGTGTAACCCCAACCTATTTAGCAATAAGAAAAGGTATGCATACACCATCACAGCAGGCCCTTTTTTCCTGACATATTTTGGGTTTAAAATAGCAAGTTCTGCAACAAGAAAGTAGTGGTTGTGAAGAATCCATGACTGAACTTAATTCAGAATAATTATTAGCATCAGGGACATAGGACTTTGATTCACAACGTTCTTGCTCTGACACCAGTCCAACTTTTCTTCATTTTAACTCTAGTATCTCAACTGCTCCCCAACTGGCTGATTTTCAGTTGAGAATTCCAGGGAAAATCTAAGGATGAGAAGTCACACTGGCAGAGCGTGTGTTCCGCGCCGAAACTACAGGCCTCTGAAGCCCCATTTAAGAGACCAGCCCAGTGTACTCCTATTAGGTGTGTCATGAGAAGCCGCAGCGTTTTACCACATGACTAGGACAGACTCACAAAGAGGCCTAATGATACTGCATACCTATGCTGTGAAAAATATTCTCAACTATTACGTTAAAAAGGCATTTTCGCTTGAAGAAAAAGCGTATTCTACATCAAGATGAAGTGAAGGATGTAAAACCTTAGAGTCATTTCAGTTTTTATAACTTGAGATATTTAAAAAGCCAAGTTTGTTTTTTCTATATTTCTTAAGAAGTGACTTATTTTAATAATTTCCAAGAATTATAACTTCCTAATAAATTATATGCTAATTAAAACTTTGTAGAAATAGTCATAAAATCTCCTTTCTCCGGTAGCAAAATATTAGCATATTAAAAATAACACTATAATAGTGTCTACCTACTGCATTTAATACATGTTTCTGAAGGCACAGAAACCAATTCATTGTAGGCCTGAAAAGAGAACCTCAAAAAAGGATCACCATTTGTTTTTCTTTCACTTTCTTATTATACATAAGGTTGCTCTACTGCTCAGAGCTACTAGTAATACTAAATATTTGATGACCACATTAACTAACCCTCCCCGAATTCCTTCTTCCTTTGGATGCTGTAGAAATGACTTTAAAACAGCGTGCAACTGAGCTGAGTCTTCAGGGGAAAATCCTGTGTGTGGGTCCATACGCATCCCTATATTTTCCCCTTAGAGCTGCTGCTGGCTGCTGACTGCTCTGCACGCACCTAAGCACACCTACGTTCACAGACACAGATGTTGGAAAGTCATAAGCAAACTAATATGCCTGCAGCAAGCTCTGCCTAATTATCTAAAGTGAGCTTTATGTTCTATGAAAAAGTACTTTATTCTGCAAACAGATAGTGTTTTCCTTCTGATTTCTTAATCACGCACAGCATAAATACTTTGGAAAGAAAAAAATCCCAAGAACCATATTTTTCTTTTTGAACTGAACTGGGGGCCTCACCGCGTTCGGGAAGCACACCCTAGTTCAGCATGTGGGTCCGCCTGGGCTGGAGCCGGGATTCGATCCTCCATCCTCGGGGCTTCAAAGCGAGTGCTTAACCCGCTGAGCCATCCCGGCTTTCCCAGAGCCATATATATATATATATATATATATATATAAATAAATATATATGTACTTTTTCAATGAAGCAAATTTAGAAGAGATTTAAATCGTCATTAAAATTTGATGATCTTAGTCTATGTGATGTTCACATGTACAGCTACATTACAAATGTAGAATATATATCTGATTTTCAGATACCACTATATATAAATATATATGTGATTTCCATCTAGTTCTTTCTCTTCATAATCTTCTCAAAATCAAAATAAAAAATGGTACATGTTAAAAATAAGTACTATACTGTAAAGATAAACTCACTGGAAAAATATTTGGAACATACAGAAGTTGGCAGAAATAATGCCCCATTTATAAACTGATAATCTATTCCAACTCTTATTACAAAATCATGCTGCTAATTTAAATACTGTATCAAATACCATTAGTTTGCAAAATGATAATATTATATTATAATTAAATATTTAATTAAAATTAAATAGATGGGGTGATTTTTGATTCATTGTTAGCTACATCAAAAACAGCCATTTAGAATGAACAGGTCCAGTTGACTTAATGCCCAAATAAAAATCTCTCAAAATTCTTGCAACATGTTTCTTAGTTAACTATAGAGAAATAGCAATCATTTATCTTAAAGAACCAATTGACATTTAATTACCCACCACTAACTGTTTACATGCAAATTAAATACTTATCTAAGCAACCTAATTGGATGCATTTCTCTGGTGCTTTTATTGATCTGGCGACTGTAACAGCATTCCATCAGCCACAGCGCCCACAGCAGCCGCCGCAAGCGCCACGCTGAGCTCCGCACGCGGTCACCCCTGGAACAACGTTTTCTGCACGGTGACCGGTGGTCTTATCAAAGCTCAGCTTTGTGTTACCCCAGGACTCTCCATCTAAGGGCGTCCCAAAATTCACGCAAGAAATAATTTTGATAGAAAAGACAGGTTCATAATAAAAAATTGTAAATTTTCATGGCTCAACAATGAAAACGCGTTGTTTTTTCATGTAGCGCTCCATTTTTAATAACCCTGAACTGTCAGCTGTCACGCTGTCTTTTTTTTCCGTTGGCAACACTTTACCGCACTAATGACGCAAAATTCAAATATTGCGTGAATTTTGGGACACCCTTTACTTGAACTCATTCACAGACACTGAGTAAAGAAAAAAAATAACGCTAATTAAAAAAACCCTATAAATAATAAGTAGACATAGTAGACTTTGTTCATGTCAGCAGAGTCTACTCTGTGAAAATGTCACATGAAAATGGTGTTAAATTTTTAGTCTCAAAACCTGAGGGCACTGGCATCTGAAATTAAATAATTCAATTATAGTAATCAAACGGCAGGAAAAAAGAGAGAAAGAAAGCATAAACCTTTGGACATCCTGAACCCCTTACTATTATACCTGCGTGTTCCACGTTCTTACTGCTAAATTCAAAAATTATTTTAATCTAGTTGAAATGGATCCATTTCTTCCCACTACGTTCGTTACTGACATGCTGTATTCTTAGAACGCCACTCTGAAGGTTCTTGCTTTCCTGCCTATAAAAATGCTATTTAAAATAAACACATTTAATAGATGCAATGATAACTGAAGTGAATTCAACATGTACACACACACTATTATTTCAGGTAACCTATTAAAGCTTCAGACAGGTCTGTTATGAACTGAATGTTGGGGAACGCCCCCCCCCCCAAGGTCAGACACTGGTACTGAGTGGGGGAGCTTTGCAGGTGATGAGCTCATGGTGGGGGAGCCCCAAGAATGGGGGTAGAGCCCCCAGGATGTGGGTAGAGACCTCAGGATGGGGGGGGGTAGAGACCTCAGGATGGGGATAGAGACCCCAGGATGGGGATAGAGACCTCAGGATGGGGGGTAGAGACCTCAGGATGGGGGTAGAGCCCCCAGGATGGGGATAGAGCCCCCAGGATGGGGGATAGAGACCTCAGGATGGGAGTGGAGACCTCAGGATGGGGGTAGAGACCTCAGGATGGGGATAGAGCCCCCAGGATGGGGATAGAGACCTCAGGATGGGAGTAGAGAGCTCAGGATGGGGGTAGAGACCTCAGGATGGGGGTAGAGCCCCCAGGATGGGGATAGAGACCTTAGGATGGGGGTAGAGACCTCAGGATGGAGGTAGAGACCCCAGGATGGGGATAGAGCCCCCAGGATGGGAGTAGAGACCTCAGGATGGGAGTAGAGACCTCAGGATGGGGGTAGAGACCTCAGGATGGGGGTAGAGCCCCCAGGATGGGGATAGAGACCTTAGGATGGGGGTAGAGACCTCAGGATGGAGGTAGAGACCTCAGGATGGGGGATAGAGCCCCCAAGATGGGAGTAGAGACCTCAGGATGGGAGTAGAGACCTCAGGATGGGTGTAGAGACCTCAGGATGGGGATAGAGACCTCAGGATGGAGATAGAGACCTCAGGATGGGGGGATAGAGCCCCCAGAATGGGGATAGAGACTTCAGGATGGGGGTAGAGCCCCCAGGATGGGGGTAGAGACCTCAGGATGGGGGTAGGGTCCCCAGGATGGGGGTAGGGCCCCTATAAACAGACCCCTGAGGGCTCCCTAGTCCTCTCTCAACCATGTGAGGACAAGACCGCAGTTTGCAGCTCAGGGGAGGGACCTCACCTGAGCCCAACCCTGTGGAGTCATGACCATGGACCCCCAGCCTCTGGAACCATTAGAAATAAGCTTTCATGGTTTTGAGGAGCAACCTGAACTAAGGCCAGGAGGAAGCATTCAGGTCAGAAAAACAAGGTGTTTTTTGTTCCATGAAGGGGAACCAAATGGAATAAAAAGCTACCCCATTTGATTTGTTTTAAACATTAGTTGATACTGTATAGTATGTATAATTTTTCCTACCAGAGAAATGAGAAGTTGCTGTTCCCCATTCAGTGATGTCGTATACAATTATCTGTCCTGGTAATCATAGAAATAAGGCAGATTACTCACAAACTTAATCAAATCAGAAAATACTCATCTGCGTATGCAACACCAGGAGTCCGTACGTGATAATGCTACCAACAGAGACTGGAGTCCAGCCACCCAAAATAAGGTCATTCTCACTCCACGTAAGACGCAGAAGTTAACACCTGTGACCTTTAAGTGTCTGTGTTGCCTCGGCCGGGCTCCAGACACCCAGACAAGCAGCCGTCTAATTGTTGCTGTGAAGATATTTTCTAGACGAGATCCACATCGATTAGTCCACTGTGAGCAAAGCAAAAGCCCCTCCATGATGTGGGAGAGGCCCCCATCCTCGTCCTTAAGTTGAAGAAGCTGAGGGCGCTTGGAGAAGGGATGAGGCCCCCATGGGGAGGGACCCTCTGCCTCAGCAGTCCCGCCCCACACGGCAAGTCGTTCTGTCTGCCCACACACACATGCACACACACCACACACACACACGTGCGTGCACACACACCTATCAGGCCTGCTTCTCTGGAGAACCCTGACTAGCACAGGCTTCCTCAACTGCATCGCACCCTGTAAAGAATTCGAGGACGCTTCCCTGTGGCTGCAGGTGGGAGAACGCACTTGTACCACCTCCTCTCTCATCTGCTCCCATGATCCACCTGCAGACACGCTGCCTGACAAAACCATCCACCCCCGAAGGAAATGGCTCTAAGCGCCCACGGGCCGGCGAGGGCGACAGAGAGCGTGCGAGGCGAGTGCGTCGGGGCGAGTCCAGCGGAGACAAGCTGTTACTGAGTCCGAGTGTGACAGACAAGAGACGGAGAGCAGGGGTCAAGAGCAAGTCATTGTCTGGTTTCCGCTTTAAAAAGAATATAAAGCATGCACGGGAGTGTTAAAAACACGGAGAATATTGGTTTGCCTTTCCTCCAACCGTTAGCACCTCCTCGCCCTTAAACGCTTCGTGTGTAAGAAATAACCACGACGCAACCACCGAATTCCTGCGGCCCACGTTCCTGCACGCGGGAGCTGCCGCCGACCAACTCAGCTCAGCAAGGTTTAGACTCACCTCTACACTCACAGCAAAAGAGTACATCCTTTGGCTTGACAGTTACAGTAAAAATGTATGAAAATGTACAGAATTTTCATATTGCTTAGTTAATATAAAGTCTGAGTACCTCTAAGTTATTATCTGCTTAATGAACCATAGATGAATATGCTAACGGCATGAGAGAAAACGAGCATTCGAAAAGAAAGAAGAAAAGACAAGATGAAGAGAGAACTGAGCCGACCCCCTCGGTGAAGAATTTCTTTTACGGGGAACCAGGGCTCAGAAACCTCGGGGCCTCTTCCTTCTCTCAGACGGAAGAGCTGGGGACCCCATTTCTGAAGTCCGTTGCACACCCTGTTTGATGGGACATAAGAGAAAAAAAGGGGCACGGCACAAAGGCCGGGCAAAGCACCCCCCGGTGAAGACGCAGGTGAAGATGCAGGTGAAGACGCAGGTGAAGACGCAGTCGTAATGCTGTGAAGGGGGCAGCCCGGGGGGGCTCGTGCCCCTGACTGCCCCCCCCAGCCCCCCAAAGTCATCAGAGAGAACTGAGAACCGGTTTTCCCAGGCGGAGCGGGAGGTCGGGCAAAGCAAAAGGCAAGTCACGGGGCAAAGGAGAACTCCACTGCGTTAGTGACCTTGGCCTTCGGCTGCTCTGTTTAGGGTTGTTAACACCCATGTGCGCCTTCTCCCTGTGAGCACCCAGAGTACTGAAGATTGAGGTGAGCGGCGAGTTGCGGAATTCCAAGACTGAACCGACTGGGGAAGTATTTCAGACATAACTGCAACGGCTTCGGCCTTGTGATGCCACCGCGAATGACATGTGAAATGTGAGAAATGACTGATTCGGGGAGCTGGGTATGGGGAAGCATGTCTGGCAGTAGAAGGTCCGAGAGAACACACGGTCACCCTCGAGCCGGCCTTAGAGCATAAGACGTGGCTCAGAAGTTACTTACACCGAGTGCGTTTGTCTGTGTATTCACATAGAATTCTTTACTCACCCAATGAAACAAACTAAAAATATAAATTACTGAGGGAGAGAAATCAAGTGGAACCTTCTAGCTTTCCTGAGAGTATAAGGGTGACGGTTAAATGAAGTAACTCTAGACTCGGACCCGACTTCCGAATAATTCGTTTTGCTAAGTGGTAGCTCTGTGAGTAACAAATGACCTAACCTCACCGAGCTTCTGTTCCGCAGTGTGTGAAATGTGAATATTCATGAGGCCTGCGAGGACTCAGTGAGGTGGGCAGGCCTCACCCCGGGCCCGGGTCACTAAGGACAGAATCAAACGCTGGTGTCGGGCACATCGCGCGGCATCTGCGTGAGCTGAGGGCACCCCCGGTCGCCCCGGGTCACTCACTCCCCCGGGTCTGCGTTCAGGGCACCCTTGCTGCTCACAGCTTCTGTGCGTGCTAAGGTGTTTCACGTGCACAAAATGCCTGCTGTCTCTTCACAGCTGACTTCTCGCCCCATGTCGTTCACAAATTTTCCGTGTTTTAATCAAACCACACAGTTCATCCTGCAGCCATACGAGTAACTCCTGTCAGGAGGAGGAAGCGTTTCCATCCCGACTCCTTTACGTCGATCAAGGGCAAAGCTACAGACCTGGATGACAACTGTGACCTGAGAGAACAGGGACTTAAGGTGACACCATGTCCTTACACTGAACTATGTTTTAACTGATGGCTAAAAATTATCCGTTTTTTTTGAGACACAGAATTTTCTTAAGGTTATAAGTAAGTAATGGAAAATATGTTCAAGATGCTCTGGACCAAAAATAATCCGTGTGCTCAAAGAAACCACTTTAGCCAAAGTGCTTGTTGTATTTTAAACGGCACTTAGTTACGCGTTTAATTTTTAACAGTAAGTTTAAAAAGGAAGAGAATAGGAGACTTTGGAACTCGGAGGGCACGCGATCCCAACCTCTGCTTTACCTGCAAAGGGTGCCCGGCAAGTGCCGCGTCCGGCCGACTTGTATCACAAGAAAAGGAAGCGCCGTCAACGTGTTTTGTCGCCACACTGACGCAGTATATATACTGTGGGCTTAGTGGCCAGCCAAGCTTCGTATGAACCCGGTTCATTCAGTAACTTTTCTGAAACGTGGGACAATTGTCACGATCCAGTTTCCTGACCTCGACAATACACAACCTAATGCCGGTTTGCTGCTATGTCTTCAAAGTAGAAGATGGTGTATAGATTGCTTGGCACGTATAGGTGCTCATTAAATGATAACTCATTTGCAGCAAGACAACTGTCCACCAGTCCTATGATCTTCATTAAATTTAAATATCTGGAGAATGGAAGTTGATCTTCTTGTTAAGATATAAAAGATTAGACAAAAACCCTATTTTCCTGATTGTCCTCGGCCCTTATCTGCATGTGGGAATATTCAGGATGCATCTCGTGTCTCTGCGAGGACTCTAATCTAGACTGCTAGACTGATCTTCTTTCTGGGGCACGTCTGACATGAGTTCCCTGTGCTGGGAGGGGACACAGTGACCCGTGACACTGTCTCTAATGCAATTTTTTGCTGAATTGTTAGCAAATTCATGACTCACATGTCAGAGTTCTGTGAAAACCACACAAGCATCAAGCATAACAGTTATTAGATTCAGTCACATTTTCCAGCTGTGATTCTAATTTAACTAAAAACAAATACATAGGTGAAGCTTTATTTTGTGCAATATACCATGTTTTCATTAACCAAGCGGCCCCCAGATAAGAATGTTTGATGGCACCATTCAATTGCTTTTATTTGTCCTTTAATTTTCAACAAGATCAATAGAGTCAGATGCCATCGCCACAGGTATTAAAATACCAAAGTCTAGGGGAAATGGAGGTTAAACTGTAAATGAAATATTTCATGGGTATCAATCTCACAGCCATGCTGTGTTCCTTTAAAATAAATCATTATCAGTGAATAATTATACCAAAATCACACACACACAAATGTATCTGATTATTTTGCTTTGAAAGGTAAATTCCTTCAATCCTGCTATTGTTTTATACTTTATAAAAGACTAAGTGAATTAAAATTATTTTTTGGTTAGTGTCACGCCCATTTGGAGTGACTATCAAGAGTCTGGTTATAGAATGACTGTTTTTGCCTTTGTTTTCTGTTTCATTTTTGTTTGTTTGTTGCTGCTATCTGTCAGGTAACCCGAAAGCCATACAATTTGTCGCATATTTTGAAACACAAAGATTGATAGCAGCCCAGTGTACTTAACTCAGTAAGACGGACTGTAGAGATTTAATAGCTCCTTACAATTGCAGTTCATCTTCTGAACAAAATATCAACATAGAATTCCCTTAAATAAAATAATAATCTTAGTAAACTATTGATAATATTTTATTACATTCAGCAATATTTATTTATGTAATGTAAACAAATACATTATAGGCAAGTATCTAAAAAATTTAGACTAAAATGATTCAATTCTAAAGCTCCCTATTTTGAAGGTATTTGTTACTTAGGAATTTTTATATACAGTCACGCGCCACTTAACAATGGGAGTATGTTCTGAGAAATGCATCCTCAGGCAATTCTGTCTGTGCACACATGTGACACGGTGCTTACAGCCTCATGCACGCCTGGGCCGTGTGTGCACACACGTGACACAGTGCTTACAGCCTCCTGCACACCTGGGCTGTGTGCACACATGTGACATGGTGTTTACAGCCTCCTGCACACCTGGGCCATGTGTGCACACACGTGACACGGTGCTTACAGCCTCCTGCACGCCTGGGCCATGTGTGGCGACAGACTACACGCTCCTAGGCAACAAGCCCGTGCAGCCTGTTATTGTACAAAACACACTATTAAAACAGACAAGAGCACATGATGTCACCTACAGACATGGCAAACGCAAGATGCTGAGACCGTCGTAGGCATAACCCAACATACTGCTTTACAGCAAACGTGCTCTTTAGTCTAAGCACACACTCTAAAGTACTGTTACAAAGCATCTACAATGACCTTTCACTGCCATTTTCAAGCACTGTGCACTGTACATGCCACCTGCACGGGTACTTTTCTCTGACTGGCAGCTCAGCTGTTCTCACCAGCATCCCCACACACGTGTGAGCGCCGTGCTGTGTCACGACCTTACAGCAGCTACGACGTGCAGATGCCCCGAGGTGACGGGAATGTTCAGCTCTCATGAAACCACCGTCACACGTCAGTCTGTTGTTGACCAAATGTCATTACAAGGCACATGACTATAACTGTTTTAAAACTTCAACTCTGCGTGCATGGCTCTTCCAAAAGTTCTTCAGCGATGTCTCGTATACAAAGTTGAGTTTAATTTAAAAGCCATACGTACTTAAGTAGAGGAAAAATAAGTTACCTTACTTTAAACATTCTCTTAGGCCTAGCCAGCACGTAAGAGCTCAGATTGCCACCACAGGAACACGAAAGCCTGAACAGAACGTTTAAGGTGAATAACTGAAAAAGCCGTAGGGAAGTCGTAACTGACATGGTGGTACAGAGTCAGGTTATAACTTTGTGATTTAAGTACAGATTTGGTTAAAGAGTGATTGATCTTCACCAATTCTATTTTAATGACTCCACGTTCTAGGGCATTTAATGTATTATTCTGTAGAGTAAAATGTAAATTATATTGTTGCAAAACAGTAATTTTGCCTTGCTATTAAAAACGCATTTACATGAAAAAAAAATCATATCAACTTACTATAAAGGTGTATTGTTTCAAAACCTTGAAACATTGTCAGACGTGAGTCACATAGAAATGTGCATGTTAGCACACACGGACAAAAATGCCTACACGCATTTAGCAAAATACATTTCCTAGGATACTTCTAAGAGTCATACTATGAAACGTAACAAAACACAATCTCAGGCTGCTGCACTGTCACCTCCCACGACCACGTCTGCTCCGGGAACGTGAGTGTGAGGAAAGTTTCCCGGGGATGAGCCCCTTTCTCCCGAGACAGACACACGCTGACCGTCTTCAGGTCTTCGTCACCCCCAGAGGTGATATCTAAAAGCAGAGTTTTTGTAGCAGGTGGATAAACTTACCAAGCAAAGCTGACAGAGAAACGTCACAGGAACTGGAGTATTTATGACATTATTAAGCCTCAGCCTATCCGGAGACTCCAGCAGGTGTCCTGACTTTGAATTGTCTTGTTTGTGGCCTTGTACTTGCATGTGGTATTTTTGCTGAGCTGCACCGAAGCTTCATGATGTAACTGCCCACGGCAGAAAAGGGGGTGTTATCCTCCACACAGACCTACAAGCATTTTCCCATCGCTTCCGAAGCTTCCTGTGTCCCCCGAATGAGCTCTGTCCTCTTCACCAAAATCCGTACTTCTTCAGTTGAGTTTTTAAGAGAACAGTTCCGCTGTCATTGAGGCAGCCTCTGTGTGCACGGGCCTAACCCACTACGATAGCTACTTTCTTCTCCAAAAAACACGCCCAGCTGGTTAATATGATGAACTCATTGAGGCTATTAGTCATCCGTGTTTAAATATTACTAATGTCTAGCATAGAGTTTTGGAAAATAATAGATATCAAGTTTCTTGAGTGAACAAATGATTATGCCACAATTTATGTTAAACTCTATGAAAAAAAGACTGACTTGTTTCTCTTGGTTTTAATAGTAACCAGTATTGAGTAAAACATGTTCTATTTAGCAAATACTCTTGTGGTACCCAGGAAAAATGTTTTAATATGTATATTTTGTTTATACTCAATTACTCTAAACTCTTAAAATAATAAATCTATCACAGTATTAAGCACAATGAACTTTTACTAAAAGACCTTTAGAATGTACGGGTCTCCTGCTAACTGATTATACAACATTCAACGATGTACTTCAACGGTAGAAACGCACATTTCCATGTATGTATAATGGTGATGATTATAGAACATACTGAGTGATATGAAAACGAAGGGAGATGGATTATATTGATCTCCTCTGAAAATGATTAGAACTGTAAAGATCTTTGCTATTAATAGTAAAATTGCTATAATACCAAAAAAAAAAATCAATGTACATTGTCAGAAATTGTTGTGGCAACAATGATATAATCTGAGATAATCTAGTACACATGAAGAAAAGCAAGGAAATGGCGATTTGTGTTGGCCAGCCCGATATGAACGTTGACAAGCCCCTCTACCAGCTCTGCGGACCCTCTCCTCCTCTCCCCAAGCACAAGCGAAGGCTTGATTTTATAAAGTGCTGAACGGTACGCAGGTTGTCTGGTGATCTTCAGAATGGTGCTGTAACGAGATCAGATCAATTCCCATCATCTTTCTCCTGAGAAGTAGTGAATCAATAACAAGCCCATTTCTACAGAAAATAACAAATCATTGTTTAATGGCGAGTTCTTCAGACAGCTCATGAATCATTTATGACGTATCATAATAAAGGCAGTAAAACTGATAGCTTCAAAAACATCTCTTGATAAAATTATTGCCCCATGTTGACAATGTGGATAGGCCCAGATTGTAAACATACTACAGACCATACGTTTCCAGAAATCTCTGAGAATTCTTATCAAAGATGGGTGCTATACTCACCTGTGTTTTTACAGTGTGGGAGTACGCGTGTGAAATCAATGATAATTCATGATGATTAAGGCGAAATTTCTCTCATTCATCCTTGGAATAAACCAGGTTCCTTAAATATTTGAAGTTCTTTTGATTTCTATTTCCATGATGACAATATTCACATTCTTAAGTGATGCTTGTGCTACGTGCTTAAAATCAAACTGTGTTGTACTACATGAGAACAAAAGAGATACACGTGTCTTCTTCGACCATGGTGCCCGAATGGTATAGAAGCCCATTTGGAGTTTTGTTTCCTTATTGGCTTTTTGTTTTAACAAATTACATATGACACAGATTATGAATCAGGACCTATTTCAATTATGATGTTGTTACTCTGGCTTAAGAATGGGATATCTTATCTACATTTCACTTCAATCTCACTGGTCACTTCTTTATCTCTCGTAGATTATAATGATAACAAGAAGTCGTAGACTTTAAGCAAAGAATTTGTACTTCTTTAAACCATTTGTAAGTAATGACAAATTTTCTTTTTGTAACACGTTAACTGAATCTTATTTTGAAAAATATACTCTCCAAGCATAATATGTTTTCTGGGATATTATTGTGCATTGATTCTAAACTGCTAACTATGGTTTCATATTAACAATATTTGATTCAATTACACGTAAGGTGTTTTCTTCTCTCCTCACTTACTGTCTGCCAACTAGAAAATTTCACTTTAATGATGATGAATGGGCAAGAACTCGACTATACATCCTAACTACATATCTTGTATTATATCCAGAATAAAATGCAGTGTTTAGACTGAGACTGAGAGTACATATTTATGGATAACTAAATTATATTGTATAAAATAGAAATAGTCTGTCAAAACTAAATAAACCGTGTCAAATCTATAAGGAGAAGAAAACTGGTTAATCAGTTGTCAAGCAATGTAACAGACCTGTATCTGTTTTAGAATAAATTCCATTGTTCATTTCTAAAAATATGTTGTTCACGAAGTCTTATTTCTTGCCTATAATTATGCTTAAAGCTAAAAGATACCTGGATAAACAGCATTCCTGTTCTAAATATATAAACAGAAAAACAATCTAGAATTTGGTCACTGGTTTTCAATTTACTCATTGCTATTTCTATTACAAAACTGCAAGTCAAAAATATTTCTGAATAAAGTGGTGATATGAAGACATTTCCAGCACAGTCCCCTCTACAAAATCAGATGACCATAACAAAGATAATGTAATTAGGCTTCAAGGTACACGTGTCTTTCGAACCAAGTCAGGTAGGGTCCTGGGGGACATGTCTGTCTACAGTCGTGTCTCCCACGCAAAAAGCTACAGAAGCCACAGGTACAACACTGGGCGCTCAGGGGTGGATTTCCTACACGGCCAGAGGAGGTGGAAAGCAAACGATGCAGCCCTGATGGCGCTCGGCCGCCTCCTAGGGTGACCAGTGACAGAGTGACTGAGCACAGCTGAACCACTGTGGTCTTTTTATGCAAAGCAAGACGAGAGTCCCATGCAAAGCGATGGAAACACACAAATGTCAGCAAAACAGCTTTCGTTGGAGAGGAGACTCAGTCTCCCTTGGGCTCACAGCACGGGGGTAGGAGACAGGTGCCCTGGGAAGCCAGCTCTGTGCCCCCACGGCCCCCCCACAGGTCCCACGGCCCCCACACAACACCCTCAGCCCCCATGTGACACCCACGTGACACCCACGCAACACCGCGGTCCCCGGAGAGCAGTGCCAACGATGACCTGGAGCCGAGCTGCGTAAGGAAGTGCTTTCCTTACTGAGGGAGGCGACTGTTACTGAGTATAAAAGCAACTTGTGTGATTCCGTCAAGTATTCAGCAGGGAGTTAGTAGAGGGCATTAACATCGAACAGAATCACTGTGGCGTATTTGAGATCTTAAAGACTTCACTGACGTCGTAGGAATACACCGTGTTAGTAACTGTGATTATGAAGAAATAGGAGCTTGTTCCCCAGGGCTATGACAAGTCCTGCTGTATTTCACAAACATTATCTTGAATTCTTGCATTTAAAGTATTACCCTGCATATGTTAATTTGGTTCCAGAACTAAACAGTGACAACTACTCAATAAAAAATAAATGAATATTGATATTGTAAGACTTTTGCAATACGTTATTTATAGCACCCTTAAAACAAGCGAGATGTTGCATTTAAGGGATCAATGTGGTGATATGGAAATTAAGGCTAATAACTTGTACTTTAAATTCTTAGTGTGATGAATAGTTGTTAAATATTTATTCCTTCATGATTTACTTTCTTGATTAGTTTCCCAAACTTATTCCATTTTAAAAAATGAGCAATCTGGAATCATCGATTTCCTCTACGTTGGATTACACGGGCATTCTCTAATGCTAGGCGAACACAAAAGAGAGAGAGATCAGGGAAGCTGACTACCTGGCTTATTCTGTCTCATAAATTTTATGATAAAAGAACAAGGAGGGAAAAGCTGGTGGTCTTTGTTATAAATGTCTAATCGTTTGACATTTAACATCATATACCACACTTTCTGGGTTAATCATACATTTGTGAATTTATAACTTTCTCCCATGCCTTGGCCAACTTTCCTGATAGTAGAAAAGAATAACCTGAACAGATGCTTTTCCGAAGAAGATACACAAATGCTCACCAGGTACGGAAAGACGCTCAGCATCGCTCAGCATCATCGGAAATGCCAATCAAAACCGCAGTGAGGCCCCACCGCACACCTGTTAGCACACCTGTCATCAGGAGGGCCACGGATGAATGTTGCGGAGGTTGGAGAAAAGGGAACCTGTGGGTATTGTAGATGAGAATACACATCTGTGCCTCTGATACGGAAAACAGTACAGAGGTTCCTCAAAACTTACAGACAGAACTACCATGTGACCCAGCATTACCACTCCTGGGTATTTGAAGAATAAAAACACACTAATTTGAGCGTTAAATGCACCTCTCTATTTATGGCAGCAGGACGTACAATCCCCAAGACATGGAAGCAACCTAAGTGCCCACTGATGGGCGAGTGGATAACGAAAATGTGATGGTGCGTACATAAAATTCACCCCCAAAGAAGAGGGGACTCCTGACATCTGTGATGCCGTGGGTGGGCCCTGAGGGCAGCGTGCTAAGTGAATATGTCAGAGCAAGACAAACGCTGTGTGGTGTCACTTATGTGTGGAATCTGAACAAGAACTAGATTCGTGGATACAGAGAACAGACCCGCTTCTCCAGAGGCAGGAATGCGGAGCCAGATGGGTGAGTGGGGTCCCGTTCTCAGGGAGTAAGCCCTATGGACACGACGTGCAGCGTGGTGGCCGCAGTTCATAACATTGTGTATTTGGAAGTTGCTAAGAGAGTAGATTTTAGAAGTTGTCATTATCAGAAAAAAAAAATTATAACTGTGTGGTGACGTATGTTAACTAGACTTACTCCGGCGATCATGTCCTGATACATGCATATATCAAATCATCACCCTGTACTCCTAAAACTAATAGCATGTATCTCTGTAAAAATATTGGTGACAGAATAGGAAAGATGAGATGTGCATGTAGCCGCAGCCAAAGGAGATCGCACTCTACGGATGGAGTTGTGCTTTACTTCACAGGAAAGGGTTTTAGAGAGGAGGGCGGTAAGTCCCATTGTACGTAGCTGCCCCCGATGCCACACAGAGGAAGGATCGGAAAGCTGCAGACACGTCGAGAAACAATTTGCAAAATATGCCTGGGCAGTACAGAATTCCTGAATTAAGGCAGACTTTGTTGGTGAAGGAGAGGGAGGAGTGAGAGATTTTTAATAAGAACAATTTCACTAAGAAGGAAGTTTAGACTTCGAGTCAGACGTGCATGGAACCCACTACTTGCTACCAGGAAGGTTTCTGGAAGCTAAGCACACACTTAACTCTCAGTGTTGACTTGCGGATCACAGACACGCTTGTTCTAGCAGTTGTTCGTGTCCTTTCTAGTTGTATGCCTTCCATATTTCCCAAGGTAAAGACAATCACTTGAGAAGGCAGGAGTTTAACACTGAAGCTAGGCAAGTTTGAGTTGGTGCATTTTTTTAAAACTAAAAGAAGTGATATTCATGCATGGACTCTTTAAATAGAATTAAAGAACTCATAGCACGAGGAATCATGTCTTTGTCAGCTAAGAAATAATGAGAAAAAATGGATGTGCTCTTGTAAAAAGTCGCTTTTCTTTCATTTCTCGCCCCGGACGTGGCACAGTGTGGGCGTGTGCCCGCCTGCGGGGTCTTCCTTCCTCTTGTCCCCGAGCGTGACCGACAGCTCCCGAGGAAGTCACCGTGACGAGCTCCGGGCGCTGGGTCACCTCGTCCCTACCTACCGACGCCCTTGGCGGCCTCCCTCAGCCCCGTGGCTGTACGCCGACCCCGGCTACTGCTCTTCATTCAGCACGGAGCCCGGCCCCGCCGCAGACAGAAGCGCCCGTCTGCTCTGCACCTCCCCTCGGCTGGTGACACGAATTTCAATGAGATGTCGGGTTCTCTTCTGTGAAGCCACTGAGTCCACGCACACGGAGTAGCAGCAACGCCTGTCACAGCCAGAAACCAGGCACGGGGTGGCCCTTCTTCCCGCAGGGTCTCCTCCGACCCACGAGGATGCACGTCAGGCTCTACTCTGACATGTGCTGGCCCGACGTCCCATCCGACACGGACCGTACAGTTTAAAGCAGGACATCTGCTCGGCCCGCTTCTAAAACGCATCCGACAGGTGACCCTGCTTCAGCACCTGCTGCTGTCACCAGGGCGCCTGGACCGTGCTCGATGCCTCCTGGGGGTCTCCCGGCTTCCCACGCACCCCCGCCCCTTACGGTGCGTTGTCCACCCGGCACCCCGAGTGATCCGTCACTCGGCCAGAGAATATTTCCTGCGTGGCAGCTGCTCACAGAGCTCAGGAAAGCACGAGGCCCATCTGCTCGGAACCCAGCAGTGACGCCCCTCGCCTCCTTGTGAGCGTGAAGCTGAGGCGAATGGCGGCCCACAGTCGAGGGGACCGTGTGCCCTCGTGTCCCGGGCACTTGGCCGCAGATATTTTTGTTCCTGTGACACACGTGGCCTTCTTCCTCCTCGGAGCTTCCGCTTCGGGATTCTCTGCAGATCCACGGGACCGGTCCCCTCACCACCACCCGGTCCTTGCTCAGACCCGACGGCGACCACCCTACTGAAGGGCCTCGCCTCCCTCCTCAGACCCCTCAACGGGCTTCCGCGTGTTTCCCCACAGCGGTCCCTGGACTGGGTGCAAGTCCTGTGCGTCCGGACGAAGCAGTCGAGTGATCAGATATGTAAGAACCCCGCACAGCCTGTGACGACTTCATGCCCACGGCACCCCTAAATCCTCCTCCATCGCTCATCGTTCGCCTTGTTTCGTACATGCCGTTCAGTTACATAACTTAGCACAGGATAAAATATTAAAGGAAAAAGACAGGTTCCGGAAGAACGTCGATGGTTCTTAGCGCTCTCACGATCCGTGGCTGAGCTGTCGGCGTCCTCTGAGGGGATTACCTCTGTAACGACACGGAGAAGCTAGTACTTCGTGGTTCCAAGGAAAGAAAGGCAACCTCGTCCAAAATGATTG
This sequence comes from Craseonycteris thonglongyai, assembly GCA_004027555.1. Classification (NCBI taxonomy): domain Eukaryota; kingdom Metazoa; phylum Chordata; class Mammalia; order Chiroptera; family Craseonycteridae; genus Craseonycteris; species Craseonycteris thonglongyai. The sequence goes on from PVKE010000815.1 coordinate 23,858, forward strand.
CCATGAGGTCACTCCTGCAGGAAATGCTTGAAAATGAATTCGAAGGTTACCTGGTGCAGCTGAATAGATTAATTTACTGTGAAAAGCCCTAGAAGCTCTGTATGAGTGACATAGTAAGTTCTATTATACATCCTTAAGTTTAAATGGGGGGAAGCTGGGAGGGCTCAGCGGGTTGAGCGCTCGCTTTGAGGCCCCGAGGACCGAGGATCGAATCCCGGCCCCGGCCTGTGCGGACCCACATGCTGAACTGGGGTGTGCTTCCCGAATGTGGTGAGGCCCCAGTTCAGTTCAAAAAAAATTAAGTTTAAATGGTTCATAAGTAGATTATTACAAGAAAGAAACCCATTCGTATGAATGTAGGTAATAAGGTCGTTACCAGAGTTGGAAAGAATTAAAATTGCATGATTAACGTGCCTATTAATGCACTAAATAGTATGTGATTAAAGAGATTATAAAACATTTGTGAAAGGTACATTCCAGTTTAAGGAAATATGATAGGACATCTAGTCACTTTAGGCAGTTCTCTAAAAATGGTTAAAATAGACACAAAGATTTAACAGCGGAGATTTTTTCTCCCCACAGAGAATAGTTTACATCCCACTTTTTTTTTTTAAAGATTTGTGGTTTTTGACAGAGAGAGAGAGAGAGAGACAGAGACAGAGAGAAGGGGGAGGGCCCAGAACAGTCTGCATAGTTGCACATCATCGGTTTTTCCACATAGTTTCATTCCACAGGTGGGCGGGGCTGCACAGGGCAGGGACTGGGCCGGGGTCTTGCCCCGGTGAGAACTGAACTGGGGGCGCTCCCCAGCTCAGCACATGGGTCCGCACGGGCCGGGGCCGGGACTCGATCCTCGGTCCCCAGGGCTGCAAAGTGAGCGCTCAACCAACTGAGCCATCCCGGCCTCCCCCCACTCTTCTGTTAGCGTTAAGTTGAGAGACAACATAGTGATGCCGACAGAGCAGTGACCTGCAGGTGAGGTTTGTGAGCTGATACTCCCAGTGCACCGTGTGCCCTGGGCCCGGACGCGGGCCCCGCGCTGCTGAGCGAGCCCGTGGGCCGTGCTGATGAGCGGGAGGAAGTCCTAAGGGGGCGCCCTGGTTCTCACGAGGAAGCGCCTGTGGTTTCCAGCAGCAGCCACGAGAACTGCCTCTGACCATGACATCACTAGTGTGGGCGATCGGCCAGCGCTGATGTTCAGCAGGAGCGGGGACGTGTAAAGCCGGGCACGGGGCTGGGACCTGCGCGGTAAATGCACGTTGTCATGCATGTGGGGCTCGCTCGTGTGTGCGGGGCTCGCTCATGCGTGTGGGGCTCGCTCGTGTGTGCGGGGCTCGCTCATGCGTGTGGGGCTCGCTCGTGTGTGCGGGGCTCGCTCATGCGTGTGGGGCTCGCTCGTGTGTGCGGGGCTCGCCCGTGCATGTGGGGCTCGCTCATGTGTGCAGGCCTTGCTCATGTGTGTGGGGCTCGCTCGTGTGTGCAGGGCTCGCTCATGCGTGCAGGGCTCGCTCATGTGTGCGGGGCTCGCTCGTGTGTGTGGGGCCCGCTTGTGTGTGTGGGGCTCCTTGGTGCTGCGTGGGCAGTGCACTTCCCAAACCTGTGCACCTGGGCTGACACCACCTGCGTGTGTCAGCACCTGTGCTGAGCTAGGAACACGTCCCCCGTCTCGGTCTCCCCGTAGGCAGACCCCCCAGAACACAGAGCGGGGTTTCTCGTGTGACTTCCAGGGGTTTCTCTCTGCGTGTATTCCTTCGACATGAAATGGAAAATCGTATCCAGTACCGATTTTGCTTTGCCAGCATATGTTCCTAACAATTAACTCAGAAAAAGTAATTTCTCTTAGAAATAGCTTTTAAATGCAGAATCAGTGCACTGTGTGGTTATCTATCTAAATATTATGCTTCACAGATAGAAAAATTAAATAAATGGTATAAGCTCATACTATAAACATTTAAAAAGAAGCACATATCTTGTGTTTATTTAAAGAGAAATACAATGCATGATGCTTAATAAATCTCTTTTTTTGATAAATGCTGATTTGTGCAATTGTTACAGCTCAGCCAATGAAATTCATTTAAGTGACATACTGAGAATTTTTGTTTTGTTGTGACAGTGTTCTGCTCTAGGTTGAATACTGTCCTGTGAACACTCAGCTCATCTTGTCTTAACTCTTCCTTCTGGGCTAATCTCCCCTGGGCAGCAATTATTGAAGCAACAAGGACATGCATGTAACCCAGCGTTCAAACCAGATGAAGTCACTCGATGAGCAATGACTACAAAGCTAATTTAACTCATTTCTGTCTCTGTTCCTCATGAGTTTCGGGTTAGTTCCCTTTCCTCGTGTTGTCTTTGCCAGATCTTCAAGACTGGGAATCAGCTGCCTGGTGCCTGACACCGAGAGGCCCCGTCTGTGCTCACGTCTGTGCTCAGACGCCTGCCTCCCCGAAAGACATGCGCTCCCTCACGTCTCTCAGAAAACTCAAAACGTGAGCATTGTGGAAAATATTATTTAGCACAGGAATTAGCCTTTAGTGGGGTCTCCAACCATTTGGCTTCCCTGGCCCGCACTGGAAGTACTGTCTTGGGCCACACATACAATTCACCACCACTAACCATAGCTGATGAGCTAAAAAAAAATCTCATAATGTTTTAAGAATTTGTGTTGGGTCACATTCAAAGCCGTTGGACAAGCTTGGTGATTATATCAAACTGCACCTTTCCCTGGAACAAGGTAAAGAACTCAACGTACAGAAAGCAGCCGGGCCGTCGTGTGGACGTAACACCACACTAACACCAGTGCGGTGACTACATTATTGTTCCCATCGATGGACTACCAGTCTGCACGGCTGCCCGTCTCTCGCGCGCGGCACGGCTTCCCCGTGAGCACCAGGGGTGGTGGCGCCGTGTGACCAGAGGTGAAAAGACCGCAGCTTGGAGGCGGGACCTGTGGCAGGCGTGGCTGCTACTGCTTCAGTCAGGACCGCAGGACTCAGGCACAGGGACCCGCTGAACACGGGCCGAGACCCACCGCTAACCAACCCCAGCTGCCGAAGGGTAACGCGAGTTTTGTGAATGTCGTTATTTTCGTGAAGCCCTTCAACTATTCGAGGTTGTTGGTCATCCCTCCCCGGGGAAGATTACAAATGCGTCGGAGCCGCGTAACTCTGTAGTCTACCACCTTCCAACGGCCACTTCTCTCCCACGGCGGCACGCTGCAATCCACTCGTACCAAGACAATGCTGCAGTTGTTTACGAGTCACTCGTTTCCAAGCTGCAAATAGGCTTACCAAACGGAAATTTTACCAGCGGGCAACAGCGTGCGCTGGAGAGGGCAGTGTTGGTGCACAAGTCCCTCTGTTTGAGCAGTTAATTAATTGTGCCCTTTGCACAGCTATGGTGGCTCTGCTTTAATATATTTTTATTTATTTATTTTTGACAGAGAGAGAGAGAGAGAGAGAGAGAGAGAGAGAGAGAGAGAGAGAGGTCTGCTTTGAAAAATAAACTGTGAGTCTTGGTTATTGTTTCAGAACAGCACTTCCTTAAACACTAATTAAAGCCAGAAAGGAGCAACGCCACAGAGAAGCCAGACAGACAACATCCGCGCTCGGGGAGAACGCGATCGTCACCACGGGACACAGAAATCACGCCCCTCCGTGACCCTGCTCAGGAGGGACATGGCGTGACGTCTCTGATGCTCCTGCCCGGACACCTAACCTGCACCTGTTGGAGCTGAAACGTCAGACGAGTGGACATGGAGGCGCATCCCACAGAATATCAACGGCGTTGAAACCACGAGACTGAGAAGTGATCAGATGGAACAAGGCTGGAAAAACGTACTTAAGTGCAACGCCAGGCCCTGACTCTCCGCACACAGAAACTCACCATTCTAAATTCTCCCGTGGTTCATTTTAAAACCATTTGCTGAACTTTCTGAGCGTATGGCTGTAAATATGCATATTTTATATAGAAAACTGCCTGAAATGTTTCTGTTCCTTGAATAAGCCATATGTTCATAGGCATAAACCAGGAAAGGTCTAACCGCTATTTGCATGGATTGTTTACAGCTAAGTAGTCTATGAAGAAACGGGAGTCCATGAGAACGCTGTCTGGGAATTCAAGGCCAGTGTGCGGAGCTTAGAAAGAAGCCGTATAAATGTCCCTCCCCAATAAGAACAAAGGTCACAGATGTCTTCTGCCAACTACACGTTGTAATAAGCGTTTTTACTAAACGCTTTATTGTCACGGAACGCGGGCCCTTCGCTGCAAGTGCACAGATGCGCTTTTTAAATCACTACGGGGACACGTTTCTTCTGCAGAACGCCTTTGCTGTCGTTTTACCTGATACTGTTGTGGAAATTGCACACCCATAACACCGGCGCCCACCTGCTGTGGCTTAGCCCACGGGCTCATTCCTCCTCCCATATAGACACAAACTAAAATGAGGTGGCATCGAGACGTCCCACTGGGCCGTGGGAAAGTCTGGCAGCTTTGGGAGAATCAACTCCCCAGGGGTCCAGAGCAGAGCAGAGGGCACCGGGTGACGTGGCAAGGGCACCTGCAGGGTGTAACCGCGCTCTGGGCGGGCCTAAGGGCAGAGCATCGAGGCCACAGACTCTCCACCCGCTTCTTCCACTGTTCACCTCGCGGAAGGAACAACTCTCCATAATCTTCAAGGCTGAATACAGCGCCTCTGTTGTCACTGAAATATCACGGTATTTCCTGTGAGCTTCATGGTATCAGCTTTCAGAACGATAGCTTTGTTCCAGAAGTTATAGGGCTGTTTATAAACGAACTGGCAGTTTTGCATTATTTCACTCTAATGGGCCTCTCTGTCAAAATTCTCCTCCACAACAGGCCAGAGTCCCTCAGCTCACGTGTGAAACTGTTTAGTGTCACAGGACAGAGACACACGCAGGAAGCAGCCGGGAGTGTGGCGTGCCCAGAGGCACCCTGCGGGGGGTGCCGTTGTTACCCCGCGTGCAGCGCGACGCTGCGAAAACACAACGCTCCCGCGATCGGGGTGGACCGATAGTAACGAACACCGATGACAGTACCGAAAAAATAAAGGTGACTTAGTCAAAAGTATCACTTTTTTTTTTTTTGGTAAATTCATGCCAATTATTATGTTGAATTGCATACAGCTATTTAATTATTCACCAAAAATGAATAAAAAAGTAAGAGTATACTCAAGTCTTCTTAAAATATGTTCCCGGAGAGAACTAATACAAATCCTTTCGAAACAGTTGGACACGCTAGACGTGATACGGATAATCCGTATTCTGAATTTCTGTTTGCTCACAAGCAACACCCTTAACTAAGATCAACATTCAGGAACTTCATATGAGTATAAAGAATATAGAGGGGGAAGCCGGGATGGCTCAGTGGGTTAAGCGCTCACTTTGCAGCCCCCGGGGACCGAGGATCGAATCCCGGCCCCGGCCCATGCGGACCCATATGCTGAACTGGGAGCTCCCCCAGCTCAGTTCTCTCTCTGTCTCTGTCTCTGTATCTCTCTCTCTGTCAATAATAAAAATAAATAAATAAAAAAAATATATTTAAAAGAAAAAAGAGAATAGCAAGAAATAGCCTGATCCAATCTGACTGCTGTCCTTGGACCACGGACACACACGCAGGGACAGTGGCCTACGGCTGTCATCAGAGCTCGGGGGACGCATCCGTGACGGCAGGGACCCGGGAGGCCGTGGCCGGCGGCCCAGAGGCGAGGCGTGGGGCCAGGGCTCCCTCTCTGGGCTCAGCAGGAGCCGGCCGTGGAAAACCCTCGGTCTGGGGCAGTGAGACCAGCCGCCTGCGGTTTGGACGGGGGGGTCCCTTGTGACGGCAGCTCCGGCGAACTGGAAGAGGGGGAGACCTGCCACTCAGTTAAAAGCCGAAGCCTGTGCCCCCGTCCTCAAAACTCCAAATGCTCATCTGGTAGTGACACGTGGTGAGGTGTTTGTATCTCGTCTTTGAAAATGTTTTGACAAAGGTAAGTACTGTCCAATGCTGATATAAATCAACAGGCGTATAATGTTAATTGTGCTTATTCAAGGGCTTGGAAGGCATTTCCCCAATTCTCATAGATTCTTCATGGATGTTGGCTTTTAAGCGTGTCGTTATGTTCCGGATTAAGCACTTCCAGTTGCAGGTTAGGTGAAAACTCTTCAACTGAAGAGTTAATGTATGTTAAAATGCGGAAATTTATTTTCCATTTGCACCAAGGTCTGAAAAAACCTCGGCAACTGTAGTTTGCGCTTAAAAAAATCTGCTAAGTGGGGGTGAGGGGGTGACGGTGAGCTCAGTTATTTCTACTTTAACTTTTCACACGGCAGGTGTATGAAGCAGCTAGACATTACTGGTGATTCAAACAACATTAGTTTTCATTGAAGTGAGATTAGCATACGTTTTGCATATCAGCACGTTTATGCCTTGTAATATTAGGTTGGATCCATGTAAAGAACATTATTAACTCTGCAGCAGAAGCTAATTTTCAAAGCCTTTCAGTGTTTGATGATAGTGGTTGAGGGCAGTTTATAAAAATTTCACTTCCTAGGGAAGCCGGGATGGCTCAGTGGGTTAAGCGCTCACTTTGCAGCTCCGGGGACTGAGGATCGAATCCCGGCCCCGGCCCCTGTGGACCCATATGCTGAACTGGGGAGCTCCCCCAGCTCAGTTCTCATGGGGGTGAGACCCCGGCACAGTCCCTGCCCTGTGCAGCCCCGCCCACCTGTGGAATGAAACTATGTGGAAAAACCAATGCTGTGCAACTATGGAGACTGTTCTGGGCCCTCCCCCTTCTCTCTATCTCTCTGTCTCCTCTCTCTCTGTCAAAAACAATGAAAATAAATTAAAAAAAATTTTTCACTTCCTGCTCTGACCCCAAAAAGCTGCCAGAAAACTTTGTACCATCTTATATTATCAAGTTATCTTGTTTTGTAATTGATATTATTGTGCCCTTTCTACTAACAAATAGGTCAATATTCTAATGTTTTGAGCAAATAAAATGTTGAAATATATGTCGCATATAGTTACTAAGATTCTATTCAGTGAATTATTTGATCACTGCACTAATGGTTAACATTATTTGTTTTATAACTTGTATACAATTTGTGTTTGTAAATTGTTAAAAACGATAGGCAGACTCAACTTTTGACATAAGTTAGAGTTGATTCTTCTGTAAAAATGTTAAAACCTTAATTGTCAACTTCCTTCTGTAATCTTGTCATATAGTAACTAATTATTTGAATTGATTTTTAAGATATGTTGGTCATTTTACCTCTACTAATTATTGCATAAAATGTTCAGTTATATTTCGTCTTTATGTTCTGACATAACTCCTTGCTTAGCAACAAGCCAATTGCGCCTCTATTTTAAAGGGGATGCACTGAAACAGAAAATAAAACTTCCAGTACTTTTCTCAGTCCTCTTTAAATGTAAACAGAAATCTACGTAAACTATATCTGCATGTTTTTCAAGGTGGGATATTGACGTCGTTCACGCATCCACGCCGCCCAGCTTTTTAGAACTATGGGTCTTTCACTAAAATCTACAGTGGCTGAGATAACCTTAAAATGTATAAAGAGAGATTATCTCTGCATCAAGTCAACATCCAAGTTTTAAAATAAAAGCCACAGATGTGGAGCCCTCAACGGTCAGCCTTTTACAGGCGGCGAGGCTGAAAAAGCCTGGCAGTGCACGCACACGGAATACCAACACGTAACGACCGCGCAGTGTTGCAACGACTCTGTAGAAACACACGGGAAAATACCCCAAATGCCCTTGTGCCGCACTGATTGCAAAGGGCAAGCCCTATGTCGAACACTCTCATGTCACCACATCGCCTAAGGGAGCAAAGCCCATTAAATCCACGGTGGAAACTTGATGAAGTGCAGCCATTGTCAACGCTTGTATAACGAGAACGGCCACAGGGCTGGGTACTTTCCGACATCCCTCGTGTGACATAGGAAATAAAAGGAACCGGGCAGAAGACACTGAAGCCTCAGGCTACAGGAAACGCTCAGGGGCCCGTGTGTCTGCACACCTTGGAAGGACAGCATTCGTCCCACGGGAACATTGCCGCCTGCGGGCTGCACCCCCAGGGCCACACTCACATGTCACCAGCACAGGCCCGGGGGGTCGGCCACCCGGCAAGCTCACATGAACCCCCTCACCGGTTCCAGTCGTCTGGTTTTCCCCGATAACACAAACGAATGACGGAGGGGACAGTGGGTGTGACGGCCCCCACACACCCTGCATGATGCACAGAGAGTCCTTCTCAGGGTCTAGTGGAAGCAGCCTTTGGTCAACATCTGAGAGGCCGAGGGACTCTCTTTTGGGGTAAATGCGGTCAGCACACCATCGTCTAATTAGATTTATCTCGGCGTGTAATCAGATCCCGGGCTTCACGCTCAGTGACTGTGCTGGGAACGACCAGCACCCTGCGTACGCGGGATGAGCGCCCTCACGGTCCCCTGGTCTTCATAGGGTTTGCTGAGTTTCGTTGTCTTCCCTGGGCCTTCGCCTGCCCCGCAACGCGTGTTTTATGCTTCCTCGTGGGTGCGTGTCAGGGCCGCTCTTCGTTCCCCGGCCTCCTCTGTCACCCGCACAGGGCAAGACAGGCCACCTTCAGGCCTTTTAAATGTTCTAGACGTAAGATTCACCCAGAAGTCCGTACACGAAGAAATCAGGGAAATTTAAAATACTTAGAAGTCAAACAACATATTTAAAAAAAAAATGACTTTGTAAAAAAGGAACTTCTTTTTTTAAGAAGAGCAAAGTGGAAACTGTCCCGTTAGCTGTTTTCAAATTTTACTATAAAGGGAAGTTAATTTGTGTTACCTTAGGACAGACATAAATCATGGATCACCACAGAATTCGGACAAAGGCCCACATGAACGTAGTCAATTACTTTCTGAAAAGCTGCAGGTGTCTGGTGATGGAAAGAGTGCCTATGTAATGATCACTAACCAATGTAATCCTAAGAAATTTAACAATTAAAGAAAAAAAGGTACGAAACCATCCAATAAAGGATGAGGTTCTCAAAATGGTGCTAAACAATTGCATATCTACATGAAGAGAAACTTTCACCTGAGATTATACCTCAAAAAGTTACCCCAAAATGGATCATAAGCATAACTACAGAATGTAAACTTATAAAAATTCCAGAGAAAAATGAGGAAAATAATGTTGTGACTGTATGTTTGACATAGAGTTATTCTAAGGAAAATACTATTATGAATAAGAATCTATAGGAACAAAACGTCGGAATTAGCATTCCAAGAATTTCCACGTTAGAACCATCTGACATGAAATTTGAGTGAACGAAACTAGAGAGAAAATAAAGTGGGATTGCATTCATAATTTACAAAGTGGAATGAAGGCAGAGCTCACTCCCTGGAATGTATTATTGTAGAGAGTGATAGCACCTCCAAAGAGACTAAATTAGATTTTGGGGGTAAAAAAAAAATCTTGCTTTTATTTATTACATATAATACAGAACAAATACGGGTCCACCGAGGGGCAAAATTAGGGAATAAAATGTCTAAACCTATGTCTTCAGGGGAGGTTGATTTTCCAAAGAATTTAGAAGCTGGTTTATAGAGTCGTGCACATTCTGAGTGGTTTAGGCTACAACGAGATTAAGTCACTGTTGGAAAACCAGAAGGAAGCCGGGGCGTGAGGGGTGAAAACGACCACGAGGAAGTAGCTCAGGCTGATACGCTGTTGGGGAAACAGGAGGAAGAGGACAGGCAGTAGATGGGGCGTCTCCATCAGCAAGTGTCCAGAGGGAGCCGGGCTCAACAGAGACTGAAGGGCAGGCAGGGTTCACCACCAAACAGAACCCACTAGTCAGCCAGTCACTTAAAACGTGGCTACTAATAGGCAGTAGAGACGCAAATTTTAATGCTGAACGTGCTTTGTTTAAAAAAATGATTTAACTCATAGCATCAATTCTTTCCGTTCCTCGAATGGAATAACTATTTTTGGCTTGGAACTCATTAGACTGATAACATATCCAGTAAAATATAGTTTGACCTTTAATTAAAAGATCACGTACAGGATTTACTTAATAAGACAGCTAAAATGAATTAATCACAAGTGAAAGTAATACCTACATTTGAGTATAAGATATTAAAATTAGATAATGATACCAAATATCTTACATAAAATTGTTATTTCATTTACTACCTGAAGTTTGTATCTGCGTATATGATTTGATTACAATAAAATTTAAGTAACCTTTGGACCTCTCTGAAGATATTAATAGCATATTAAAAGTCACAACTAATATCATTAGTGCTTTAAATATAATACTCAGAATGTAGCAAGGTATTAAAATAGATCTCCTTTTAGAATAATTAAGTAGTTAATATGGTTCTTAATAATAAATTATTTTAAAATAACTTTCTTTTGTAACGAATTATAAATGTGTTTTCATATGTTAGAATAGAAAACTATTCTTGGGGTAGCCTGATGTCACATATGAATCTCTTTAAAATGCTTGGTGACAAGCCACACCACATCATTTTTAAAAAATATTTATTTATTTATTTTTGACAGAGAGAGAGAGAGAGAGAGAGAGCGAGAGAGCGAGAGAGAGAGATACAGAGACAGAGAGAGAACTGAACTGGGGGAGCTCCCAGTTCAGCACATGGGTCCGCACGGGCCGGGGCCGGGATTCGATCCTGGGTCCCTGGCGCTGCAAAGTGAGCGCTTAACCCACTGAGCCATCCCGGCTTCCCCAATTTTTTAATGCACATAAAGCAATTCAGTTTCAGAAACTCTTGCACAGAGCAAACTTTAACTGATATAAACAGGTTTCTATGTTATATATTGACCTATCTATAATTTTGGCTAAAGCTGAAATGAAGAATTAGTTGAATAAGTTAACAACATTTTCCCCCTTGCTAAAAATACAAGGGAAATAAAATGGAATACTAAATAGAGAAAAAGCTTCAAATGATGAACAGATATATACATTGGAGGTGATTTTATATTCCTAAAACCTTTGAAAATTACAATGAAATGTATAAACACAAATATATAACATGCTTAACATATCTGAATTTTATTAATTTAAAAATTAATAAGCTAGAAAATGCTCTTTAAATTTGAGAGGAAAAATGAGAAAAATCAGTGTTGTTTTCAATTTTACTCCTTTAAATTATACACATATTAAATTACATATAATTATAAATATATATATGTTTGTTAGGAGAAAATAAAGTACTTGTGTTAATAAGATATTAAAACGTGAATAAATTACCTTGCTTTAAAATAGTTTTATAATTAACACAGTAAAAAGCCTTATAATTAACAATGATAAAATAATTACCATAGTTTAGACTTTATAAACAAATATCATAATTCCCATAATGAATTCTCTATGTGATATAATCATTTTCAAATTAATAGATTAAATGCTAAGTGTTCTATGAAAAGATAGTTTAAATTATATGCAAAATTAGTTTCCTCATTAGCATTTAATGTGTACCTGTGTGTGAATTTTGTATGTATGAATATGTTCTCCCTTTTTCCCCACTTTTAATTGTCCATAACGTATAAGTAACGAGATGTCACAGTACTGACACCTAGTTTTTCTATTTATCAGAGAAGTAGTGTAGGTACATTTATATGAATGAACTGCTGAGTGAAATGAATTAGAACGGAAGGAACGTGCAGTCAGGCCACGCTGCTGACAGTGGGACTTCACATTGGCTCGCCTGGAACACACGTAACGGGTTTGTTTTTATTTGTACAGAGGCGTGACGTCTATCCTGCTTAACAGGTGACGGTTAAAAATAACCTGGAAGGAGTGATGGAGTAATCGGGGCAGGGGAGGGAAAAAGGGGGAGAGAGAGGCACCTGGAGAGGACACCTCTCTTCTGCAGCTGAGAACTCAGCAGTTCTACACGTTCATGAGCTCAAAGCAGGTAGGACCACCTGAGAGACTCCCAGCGAGGAGTCCCGGAACCCCCTGAGCGCTAGGCACAGTTTATTTCCCCAGAGGCGTGAGAGCAAGAACACGCAGTGCACGGGGTGGACACATCGGCGTGCACGGCCTCAGGCTCTGGAATAACACGGCTCGGGTCCTGCGTGACTATGTCTAGTGCTCCAGGGCCACCAGCCCTGCACGAGGTGCACCTTACGCTAATTGGCATCCAATCAAAAGCTGTAACACACGCAAAGAAGCAGGAAATGACCCCACAAGAAGGGAAACAGTGAACTCCTAAGGGGTAGCTGGCGCTCCATACGGTGGCGGTAGCACATTAACTCCTGTCCGTCCCCTTTCTTCAGCTCGCTTCCCTCCTGCTGTCTGTTCTTTCTACACTGCACATCGCCCGGGATGTCTACACTAGCGTGTGCTCTCTCTGGGTGGGTCATTGGCGGCACCGTCAAGGCCTTAGTCTGTCCTTCACAGAGCCCAGCTCATTCTCAAGCCATGTTATCCCAGGAAATCGTAACAGTGACACAACTGATCAATGATCAATTATTGCAAATACAGCAGAATTCTAGCGCAAACTAAATAGGCCTGCTTAAAATACATTTTGAAAGTCGGGTCATTCAAAACTCACTGTAATTGTCTTATTGATAAGACAAAAGAAACCCAACCGGTATTCAATTTAAATTTTTAAAAATACTGCTTGTTCTGAAAAAGAAAAACAAGCAAACAAACAGCGTGGGCTCTGTCTTGTGTGTCATTCACTTGAGAGCTTTTCTTTTTCTTTCTCTTTTGGGGGCTCAGGGACATGTGTTGTAACATCTTTTCGTGCTACGTCTATCGCTCCTCACTGAGTTAGCAGCCCTTGGCAGCAGCAATTAGCAGAAATTTGGAAGTTACTCATCTTCTTTATCTCCTTTTTCTAGTCTGTAAAATGCTTCATTTAAACTAAGTGACTTTAATGTCTTTTATAAAGATAAAATACAATGAAGGTAGAGATCTAACTGTAAGGACAATTATTAATGTCACCACTCTTAAGAAATATGATTAAATCATTCAGACAGGTATGATCCAATATGGTGCTTAAAATTAATAGCAAAAGTATATGTTAATACTGGAGGATTTCCTTTATACAGTATTATAAAATAATTGAGTAGAACAGGACACAGAGCAATGAAGTGCTACAATGTCTAAACAAAACAAACCTTTTAGATCCTATTTGTTTATTATTAACTTTGTAACCTTGGAGAACTTAGGAAAACTCTCTAGTTTTTCAGTTACATTATCCATAAGGTGGTGATTAGCTATTGCCCTTAAATGCCCTTAGGGATAGACAATCATTCAATATATAGTAACTGCTACAGTAGCACTAACAGTGTCACTGATACTGATTAAAATGAATTTTACTTTATTCGTTATGAGGAGGGTGAACTGATACATTTTGCATCTACTGTAAAATTTTTGGTTTTGTTAGACCTATCTGGCTAAAACTGGTTCTGTGTAGTCATGTGGCATCTCCCCTCCATCATTCTTGGCCTTGCACACACAGACGCGTACCTTTGTCACCCAATGCACACCAAAACTTGAGAGTGTTCAGGTGTTCCGTTCAAACCATGTGCTGTTTTGAATTCTTAACAGCAGGAAACGTTCCTCCCATTGAAGTTGAGATGAACGCAAGCTGTTGATGGTGACCGGTGTGTTCATATGAGCACAGAGACGCTGGGTGAGGCGGTTCAGAGTTGGGGAAGCAGATGTGAGCGACAAACCATGAAGCGGAAGGCCTGGGACTGCACGTGATCCGTGAAAATCGTCACATCAAACAAAAAGACGTTGCTGGTAAGTCAGGAATTCCTAAGGAGAGAGTGGGATGCATCGCTAGTGTTCTTGGATTCCAGTTTGTGTCAGGTGGGTGCCACGCACGCTGTCTGATGAAAAAACTGAGAGTGCACATTTCTCGGGAACTCCTGGGACGTTCTGAAAAAGCAGGTGAGGACTTCTTGAAGGAGAGCATTGCGGGTGATGAAACGGGCCCGTCCTTACGACCCCGCGAACCGAAGCCAGTGCGTGGCATACGCCATAAGCGATCGCCTCAGCCGGGAAACTTCAATACTCAGGCCTCGGCTGGGGAGGTCGTGAGGACTGATTTTGGTCTGAACGCTCTTCCACTGCTATGTGCACGGAGTGAACGGTGTAAGCTTCTGTGTGTGCAAGGACAGGAATGGTGGAGGGGAGGTGTCGTGTGACTACACACGACAGGCTACATCCAGAGACGTCTGATGGAACAACACAGATTACGGTGGAGGCAACATTTAGCAGCCCACCCTCCTAGTACGAACAACATAATCACAGCTTATGAAAGGAAAGGTGACTCACAAAAACATCAGTCCCTGTCCGTTGGGAGTGAGGGCATCTGGAGCACGTCGTTTCTTTAACCGCAACTACACCAACGTCCTCAGCGCTCCCTCGACGAGGGACCTTCACTGTGGCGACTGTCCTGGGACAGGACCTTGAATCCGGGAACGGCTCTTGAAAGTAGTGATTAACACGCACTTCTGCATTCACCAGATCAGCTCTCCCAATGAGGACAATTCTCAATAATTTTGACGTTTCTACGTCATATTTTGTGTATTAAAATGTGAGTAAAATATAGTCACAAAGCTCTAAGCGTTGTTTGATTTTTATTCTTAGGGAAATGTTAAAGCTTTTCATTAAAGAGTGATTTTTTTCTTCCCAGTGTAGTTAAAGCCATCTCAAGCTTTAAGTGATGATTTTGTGCCGTGGACTTCCTTGACAACCTGTGGTTTCTTCTTCCTCATCTGCCGTGCACGTGTCAGCACACAGAGCAGCAGGGGCAGATTAAAAACAAACGCATGCATTTGTGTGTGGAATTTTAGATGACAGATATGTAAGTGCCATCACTACCTTCAATGGGATAGGAATACTTAGTGTAATTTGTATTAAGAAAAAGTACAGTAAGCTACCCTTTGAATCTTTAATATAACAAATTAGAAATATTTAAAATAAAATATATTATTATTATGTGATATACACAATCAACAAGAGCATTACTGTGCTTGTCAGTTTGCTATGAGAAAATGATTAAATTTGAAAAATACTCCCTAATTTCTCATCATTTATGTAGAAGCAGATATAGAATAGTTAGAATATTTGTCTTCTGTAATTTCAAAGTAAACAGAACATACAAGTATTCACATTCTGTTAGGTTTCGTTTGTACTTATTTAATTTTACAGAAGAACAATTTTTGCAAAGGGTTTGAAATCTGCTGTGTATTAGAAATATTTTATGGGGTGATTTCTGATAATCCATCAATGATTGTAATGCAGCTGCTAAGTACCCCAAAGGGCTGGTCCGTGGCCGGTTGGGAACTGGGTTGTGCAGCGGGAGGTGAGCGGTGGGCTCAGTGAGCAGCTGCTCCCTGTGGCTGGTGTTGCACCTGAACGCCGCCTCCTGTGAGGTCTGCAGCCGCATTAGATGAGTTGTATAATTATTTCATCATATATTACAATGTAATAATAATAGAAATAAAGTGCACGGTAAAGGTAATGCGCTTGAGTCACCCCAAAACCATCACACACACTCACACACACACACGCACACACACGAAGCCCACGGTCCGTAGAAGAACCGATCGCTGGCGCTCAGGAGGTTGGGGGCGCCTACTGTCCGGAATCCCTCGTTCACCTTATTGCAGGGCCCTCTGTGTTTGCTCGCTGGCCTTCAGCGCCTAATCGGCGGCACCATGCTCAGCTTCAGCATCCTGGCTTCAACAGTTGGAGATTTAATTCCAATAACTGTTATGGTGGAATGATACTAAAAACACAACGATGATGTGTCTCCAAAAACTGTAATATAGTTGAATTGAAATACTGTTGTTGGGTTTATAACATCAAGACCTGCTCCGTATGGTGATGGCGTGAGGTGGATCTCGTAAGACTCTGTTATAAGCGCACAGTTTGAGGCTACAAAACACGAAGGCCAAGCTTATCCACCATCCAATGTGTAAAGCTTGTTTCAGGGTCTGACCGGGGGGTGCCTTGAATGCTATTAATCTAAGAGACTCATTAACGTAGAAGGCAGCTCTGCCATTTTTAATCCACTGTATTTGAAAACATCTTGTGTTCAAGTACAATGCCTTGCTAAAGCTGTCAACCATGCAAATAGGTCAACAGGAAAGCACTCCCCTTCTAACGAACGCCCGTCTACACCCTGTGTGGTACACACGACAGGCTGCCAACGCTTGTCCCTATGAAGGCAAAATATAGCGTTAGGGCTCCTGTTGTCATTAGTCACGGGACAGGGCTCAAGTCCCTTTACGTTCTTCATTGCTCTTGTAAAATAATTCGACTCAACGAATATTGGCTGAGAATCCACTACTTACACCAGATTCCAGGGGTGCAAGTGTCCAGACGAGAAAAAGGAGTCGCTGGGCTTGGGGGAGGCTGACTGTGGGAGGTGACACCCCTGCCCTGGGTCACGCGTACAGATGGACGAGTGTGTGCAAACTAAGCTGTGTGCGAGAAGCACGCTCCCAGGCTCTGTCTTTTCATGATGCCTGTGCCCTCATCGTCCTGACAACTGTAGTGACTAGAACAAGGACAAGGGGAGAATCTTCTAAAAACCACTGGCGAGTCCTGTGTGCTGACAACAACCCGTTTACTTCAGCTCCCGCCTTGCTGATTCCCAGCACAACGGCCACATGTCTGTCCCGCAGGCGGGGACCTCGGAGTCAGTGGCAAGTGTCGCACTGATTGCTTGTGCTGCACGTCACCCCTGCAACTAAAGACAGTGCAAACAGGGTCTCAACATCACAGATCTCTGAAAATTTAAGAAATATCTCATTTTAGGACGAGACTAAGGGACAGCTTGCACGTTTGCTTAATGTGCGGTGACTAGTTTGGAGCAATTTATTTTACTCATTTGTTAAAAATTTAAGTAAAACGCAAAACCATAACACCAAATTATACATCATGAAAAGGTATATAAGGCAAAGATATCCTAAATAATACCAGCACAGGGGTTAAGGAAAAATCTAACTGAATAGATACACGTTCCAGCTTTAAAATTCTGTTTTATCAGGAGATGATAGGGGTTCATAGGTTAGCAATACTCGTCACAGAAATAAAATGGAGACCTTTCTCAGAGTGAATTTCTGAGTTCCAGCCCCCCCAAAAAAAACAAAAACGACAACATGATCCTTCCTTATCTTATGCCCATTAGTACACAGAAGAGGGGAAGTAATGTACAAAAATAAATTAATATGGATTTCTTTTAAATTCAGTATCATAGGCTTATTTTTATAACTTTTAGTAGTAAGTCTCATTCCTGCAGTAGCATGAATAATACTTTGGGTGAAAATAATTATTTTGTGTCACCAAAGAGATATGCTCAATGAAACTGTTAAACATAAAACAAAGTAGCTGCTGGGATCAGTTTTTATCGCGCACTGGGCACCTGGAATGTTCAATAAGTCATCAACAAGATGAATGATTTTAATTCCAATATAACTTTCTACCGTATTCTGCTCAGTAAATCACAGATTAATATTGCATTTTGATGATCTTTATTACTTAATTTGCCTAAGTTGCTCATCTTTCTTATATAAAATGCACCAGGTTGATGCACCAGGCTTTTCAACAAAAGAGGGCTTAGAAACACGAATCTCTACACACGGGTGAGACCCTGCAAATCTCCAAACACCGGAATACTAGTCATGAAGGGACACGTCATGCTACCGTAACACGCCAGGGAATGCAGTGTAATGCAGTGATGTCCCAGGTAGCGCTTCCGGTCCCTAAAGCCCTTTTTAAATGCCATTCGAACTGGACTCAGTTCACGCTTCTGAGGTCACTATACCTGCGTCGCCTGACAATCATCTAACATAACACAGAGGATAAACTTGGATGTGACAAAAAGTTTTACGATTATGAAGGTATTGAGTAGTTCCCAGGTACGTCTAACTCTAAGTTTATTTTTTATCTCTCTAATAAGCAGATCGTATGTTGGAACATAGACAACAAAAATCAATGAGAGCTCTTTAACCACGAAGGGAGGGAGACATTAAAGCTCTCGCCCTGCTGCGTGGTCATCCGCACGCACCGTCCACGGCGCCTGGTGGCTCTGAGGCCAAGGTCGCTGGGCTGGGGCAGGGTGACCAGCCCCACGGGGTGGCCGATTCCTCCTCACTTTCAGTGAAGACCAACGTTTTAGTGTAGCTGGTATATGATGTGAAATTTGAAGGTTTTACAGAATTCTTTCCAACAGAATTTTCCAAGGGAATTCTGTTATAGTTACGGCTTACTGATCACAAGACCATACTACACTGCTCCTCATGTAACTGATTCAATATGTTATTACCATTTAGGAGTTCTAGGATATTAAAATGATGAAACTATTTTAGTAGGACGTTGTCAGAAAAATGCTTATGCTATCACATAAGCATTCTTATGTGTTTTTATAAGATTGCAATGTATCAGTTGACAGCCCTGAACGCCAAGCTCACTGTTTGTGTCTAAAAGGGTCAGGGTTTCGATGAGGAATCACCGCCTCACTTATGTCCGGAAGCCACGTTGGAATGAGGAGTTCTGGCTCAGGGAAGCATTTTGTTGGCAGACACATGTTGGGGCACTGAGGCCCCTGGTTTTTGAAGGAATGCTTTAATTTTTAATGTAATATGTGCGTGTTTTATTCTATTTCTTAAATATATTAGCAAGAAAAAGTTTTGTATCTTGCTTCATATTAAAACAAGTGATTTTGTATTTTGCAGGTATGTCTTTCAGTTTCACTTCAAGCTGTGTAGAAGTCAGCTTTAGGAAGCAAGCATTTTGTCATAGATGTAACCTGAAATGTTTTCTAGGAGACTTGAAAATATACTTTAATTTTCAAACATATGCCTGCACTAGTATGTAGAAATGTGTGTCTATCTACATAGAAATTGGTCACTGGGTTTATTATAGATAGGATATTGACAAGACAAATAAAGAAATAGGTTAAACATAATAGCGTTACATAAACATTCAGGAGACTGGTCTTGATGGGTCTTTATTCTTTCTTATTTCAGTGTTTGTACCTGACATGATACGTAAACAGCGATAATCTGCATTTTCCTTAGAGGTATGCACAGGAGGAAGTCGCAGAATAGACAAGTAGAAGAGACAGACATAAATCATATAATTCCTTAACAACTCTCTCTAAAGTGAATTCTCCCTGCTTTGATTCTTTAAGAGATCTAAAATTTATTTCGTGGGCACAAGGGACTCGCAATTTCGTCTCACAGCTGAAACCAGCGGTGCCCACAGACCTGAACTAGACACAAGGGGAACGGAATTTGTTCAGGGAGCAAGCAGATACTTCGTGATCAGGACACTGTGGAGAGTTCTGTATGTACCACCGGAAGCCAATACTGAAAGTAACATTCTTGAGAACAAGACTCACCTGTGCACCTTAAATGTCTAGTAAAACTCATTTCCTGACACACAGAAAGTTTTCCATTTTGTGGCCTAATATAATTAAATGGTCACAAGTAATACCTGGACTCAAAACAACAAAGTTTGAGATATGTAAGTATTCCATTTTGAAAAATGTAAATCTAATTTACTTGTGTATCTTACCATTCTGGCCATGAAAATCTTTTCCCAACTACCAAGTTTTTGCCTCACGCCCAAAGCGCATATGCGTAAGCACGTGGGTGTTTCTGATCCATGCTATTTCTGTTATTTTTACAACTGCTACCAATTGTATTCCTCGGATTGTCACACATTCTGCAGATAATGTGCTACAATGATCACAGGGGCCTAGCTGGCTTTGTTATAATACAGACCCTTTGTTGGTTTGGAAGAGAGACGTATTCTAATATTATTCCACGAATCGGCGTGAACAGCATTCACACCACCCCAATCTGGAGTGACTTCCTTTGCCTCTTTAATTATACTTCTTATTAACTCCCTGGTTAAGGACTCATTCATCCGAAAAGCCATTAGAACAACCTGAACGCACAACAAAAGACCACAGGCAACAGATAATTTATTGTTAAATTTCATTAACCCAAAATGCAGTGTATTTTCTTAAAGTAGGGAGAATATTGGTTCTCTCATTTTGAATGGGGCTTTGAACCACACTATCTTTTTTTTTTTTTTTAAATAAAGGACATATTCTTCAGCTGCCTTCTGATGTTAAT
Source organism: Craseonycteris thonglongyai (assembly GCA_004027555.1). Lineage (NCBI taxonomy): Eukaryota > Metazoa > Chordata > Mammalia > Chiroptera > Craseonycteridae > Craseonycteris > Craseonycteris thonglongyai. The sequence goes on from PVKE010000815.1 coordinate 43,991, forward strand.
TAAAGTAAAATAATCACTTAATAAAATGACAATCTAATACACGTGGTCATATTTTATTGATTTTATTATTTAAACTTTCCTCTTTTTGATAATTTACTAACATAATTTCTGCTATAAATGCTAAAGCTACTAATATAATTCCATCCTTGGCAGGTGGTTTGTGGGTAGCTGTCACTTGGCGCCTGTAGTGGGCCCCTAGGATGGGAAGAGCTTTCTGCAGGTGTCCCCCAACATGCAGTGAGGGGGACACAGATGACCCTCAGGCCCGGGGTGCTGGGGGGCCCACCTACCAGCCGTAAGCACACGGGCGGACACGAGGCAGAGGTCGATCCTGCCATGCCAGTGATTAGTGATCACCTAGAGGCTGACAATCCATATTGCAAACTAATGATCGAATATGTGTTTCGCTTACTCCTTGATTAATAAAAAGCATTTATCTCACCTATTTTTTCATCAACATTTTGACTACATGGTAGTGACTTTCCACATTTCAGCTTTTACCACAGCATTAGCAAATTGAATCGTTGGGAGCATGTCTTCCCAGATGTTAATGTAGTTTATGAGCACGAACAATTTCAGCGACTGGAGCCCTGTTGCTCTTTTGTCACTGATAGAAAACCGGTGTCTGATGCAGTAATGCTTTTGAACCAGCAGAGAGAAAAACTTTAGCTGAGAAAACTGACGGCAGCACAAAGGTACACCTGTGACAAGGACCTCTGTCCTGTCAGGGCCACAAAACGGCGAGAGAAGTCTGAATTAGTCAATGTAATGCGTACTTCATACAGAAAACAGAAAAGCCAAAATAAACAACACTTCTTGATAGTTTTTATCTAAGCTAATATTTATACTTAATTAGGATTAAAAACAAGCAAATTTTTTAAAGTAAGTGAGTGAATCACTAGAATAGAATAAACACATAAAAGGAAAACAATTTATTGGGGTGATTCATTTTCAGAAATTTAACTTAAGAAAGCAATTGATGGCTAAAATACATAAATAAATTACAAGAATGTATTTGGGATAAAATAAGCATGTTTGGGGATATAAGCCCCACACCCACCTGTGTGGAATGAAACCGTGTCACAACTAATGATATACAACTGTGGAGACTGCTCTGGGCCCTCCCCCTTCTCTCTTGCTCTCTCATATTTTCTCAAACAATAAAATAAATCTTTAAAAAGAAATAATGTCCTGCAATGAAAAGAATGTAAGAGACAGATGGGACACAGTAAAAAAGTATAAAAATTGAACAGTTCAGAATTATACAAATGAAAATTGCAAGTTTTATCCATTCACCTCCCATGCTTCCTATCCAAAACCCAGGAGATATTTATTCTTCTAAAAGTATGACTACAGCCCTAGTGATAAAGACGGGCCGACATAACTCCACCATGTCTGCTGACATAGACTGTGATGCACTTGTTCACACACATGAGGGCTGTTCAGAAAAAAATCCAGCCACGGTCAATATGACGTGAAGGGTTGCTTGGCTGCATACTCTCCAGACGGCCCGTTTTACCATTGACTGGGCAGGTTAATCTAAGAGCGGTTGCGACATGCGAAGATATCGAACTCCTGCATTTTAAAATCAGATCTCATATGTTGAATATTATATTATTCTATACGAATAAAAGTTAGGGTTAAAAATTAGCAACTCATTTGTTCTTGGTATAATTGTTCATTGTAATTCTCAAAGTTTAAAGACATATTTCCTCTATATCACTGACTCCTAGTTTCCTAGAAAAGTAAATAAAAACCACTCCAGGCACAAGTTATTCTTTGATCTGTCTTAACTTTATAAGAAAATAATCTGGAATATAATCAAAAGCAGATTAAATGTATAAATGAAGTCCAATATATTCTCTTCTCTATTTAAAGCCAAGGAAACCATGTCTTGCATGAACTACAGTGACATCTGGTGGCCTGAAGTGTTTTGCTTGTTTTTATTGTAAATCACTCATGTTTTCTGCTTCTCTTGAGTTGCAGATTTTACAGGCAGGCTTCAGTAGTGTGGATTCTGAACAATCACTAGACATTACAGAAACAAAATATTACGTAGGAACGAAAGGGAACTTGGCAGTACACATGTCCTAGGTCACTGCTGACATAATCTCTTTCAGAAGAGGTTGCACTGCTTGAAGTATATTTTATTTTTAAGTATTGAAAGAATATATTGAAAAGGTGATGCATCCCAACTTTGAAACTAAGTAGTCTTAATGGCTATGGTACTTAATGTAATTAAACTGAAAACAACTAATTAATCAATCAATACCATCTTTTAAATTCAAATGTCAGCCTCATATCTACATTTCCTTAACACCTTTTTTTGATGATGTGTAGCTCAGTTTTGCAACTTGGAAGTGTTAGTTTGTTTCTGTGGGCACACAGTTATGAGCATATTGGAGTTACAATTTCCTAAAGCCTCTTTTTTTCGGTTATTTCAATATTTGCCAGATGGCTTTAGTTATTTTCAGAGCTCCCCAGGGTTCTGTGTTGAACACACTGAATTTCAGATTTCAACAGGAAGCTCAATTACTGCACATCTTCTGAAAATATATAATAATTTTGAACTGAACCTATATCTAAACCTGAATACATAGAGGGCTATAGTTTCTAAAGCTAATTTGTTCAGAAATCAAATAATGGTGATATATATAGTACATAATTTAATTTAATATTCAGCCAATTTTATATATGTACTATATATTCATTATTTAATAATGTGTGTCTAAATCTATAATTATTTTCTAAGACATATCTGCTGCTTATTTAATATAGCGCATTTAGATATCAACATTTAACATGTATTTATGTTGATGTTCACGATCATAAAAATGAAATAAATTATTTTATGGTAAAAGGAATAAAGATTTAAAGGTGTTATATTTTTTACACAGCCATTTCCCCCGCAATCGAAAAAGACTGGTGGCTATAACAGGATGTGTAATACTTTGTATGCAGATAAGGACTATTGAGGCGAGGAAAAACATCTGTTAATTGGTTTTATAGTCCAGTACACACAGCTCTAAGTAACTTGAAAATTCAGGGCAAAGATTTATGTTTTCCTGTAGCATCTGGGTATTTCAAGCAAAAGCTGTAAGTAGTTTTCTATCTGAACAGCTTAGCAACAGGCACTAATATAAACCTGGCTGATGGGGAATTTTGGAGACTCAGAAATTGAACTACCATAGTTAAGTTTGTGAACGTAGATGCATGAATTGGCACCGACACACTCGTATTTGAAGAGAAGGGAGGCCTGTCTGGACCCCTGTGGGCACCAGGCGCAGGTAGTCACAGCTCCCTCCTGGGTTGGATGCTGCCGTGTCCGGGAAAGACACTGCACTAACTCAGGGGACCCCGGCTTTGTGAGCCCCAGGGATGCCCAGGGGGGATGCAGACAAGGACTCACAGGGTCTAAGCATGTATGTGAGAACGTGAGAAAGAAGTAAGAGGCAGTAATGTGTATGTGTGTGATAAGACTTATTTCATTTACTGTCCACCCTCTTTTGGTTCACCCTGTATATAATTTTAAAAAAGTAATGCCACATTCTACATTAGAAAATCTTGACAAATGGATTTCTAGAAAAAAAAAGATATCCAAAATTGTGTGAATAAAATCATCTTAAAAGCCTAATTATTAACAAAATGAAATGGGATAAAAGGTTATCTTAATATTTTTCAATTCGTATTTTTAGTATACTGTATTTCAACACTCAACACATTATCATAGCTTCCTTATGTAAAAGAAGACTAATACTGTATTGAACAAAACTAGCAAAATATTTATTACAAACTTGATTTATCACCTTTTCAAATTGAAATCCTTTCCTATCATGGAAGGAGAATTGATTTGGGGGTGATGGACACAAAATGCAATATATACAGATAATATATTGTAAAATAGTACACTTAAAGTTTATATAATTTTATTAACCAATGTCACCTGAATAAATTCTATAAAAATTTTAAAAAAGGATTGAGGTATCCAAATAAAGAATTTGAGAATGTTTCACTTACTATATGATAAGGAATATCTGAAGCCAACTCACCAACTCAGCTCAGTTTATGTTCTGTAACACAGAACACGCTCGGTTAATGGCACCCATGCCGGATAAATGTAGCATTATTTCTTCAATTTTTTTGCCAGTTGCTTGCGAGTGCTGGTTGCTTGAGTTCCAGTTAACGGAGAGATTACTGTACATATTTTTATTTAAAATATTAAGAAAAAAGTTATCTTACTATAATCATTTAATAATTTCTATTAAAATTTTGGTAATTAAAAAAGGAAAAGTAAATATCAACATTTAAAATTTTGTAGAAAGTCCATGAACCATTAGATAACCATATGAAGAAAATACAACAAAAACATTAGTGATACAGACAATGACAAAGTAAAGGTCTAAGAAATCACAAACAATAAGCAATAGCTTCTCTAAAAATCGTAAGGTGGAATAATTTCATTAAAAGATGCAAAAAACACCAGACTATATTTTAAAGTGGGCCAGTTCTATAAAGAACCAAAATCAAGTTAGTAAAATATTTAAACAAAGATCTGAAAGGAGAATGTGCCATGCTCCTAAGACAGTTGATGTTTTTAAAGAAGTTAATTACCCAAGAGTAATGTATGTGTAGAAAACTTTTTCAGAAAAACTTTTAACAAACATATTGAAGTTTGAAAAATTATTTTACAATTATGTCCTTAGTGGGTAAAAAGACTAAAATTGTCAGTGGTCCCAAGTCTAAACAAAAGCATGCTTGAGAAAAACTGTAATAATTAATAATTATGCACACTTTCACCATGTTAGTAATGTATATTGGGATTAAAAGTTAAAAACTTCAAACTCCCCAAAGTAAAAGGTATATTACTAGGGATAAAGAAGATAGATATATAGTAATGAGTCAATCAATCAAGAAAATGTAAAACTAAATGCAAATGCACCTACAGCACAGAATTACAAAATACAAGGAACAAAAACTATTAGAACTGGAAAGAGAAATAATCCATAATTATGGCTGGAAATTTCAACTCTTCTCTCTCATTAGTAGAACAAGTAGACAGAAAATCAATAAGCATAAAAAAGAAATAAACCCCATTAAGCAACCTGACCTCAATGACATTTATAAAACACATTATCAACAGCAAGACAAGCATTCTTTTCAACTGCACACGGGACATTCACTAAGAAGCTGTATTTGGAGCCACAACAGAAAGCTGAACTCACATAAAGAAATAGTATTATGCACAGTAAGTTTTCCAAATATGATGGAAATAGACTGGAAACCAAGATGAGAAAGATCCCCAAATATTTCATAATTAAGCCAATTCAAAAACATTAGTTATATAAAAAAGTCACAAGGAAAGTCACAAGAAATATTACAGGTTATTTTCAATTCCTTAAAAATGCAATATATCATATTAAGTTTTGTGAGATGCAACTAATGAGATACTTAGAGGGAAATGTAAAAATTAAATACTTATATCTGCAGAGAAGAGTTTTCAGAGCAATGACCTAATTGGCTACAAGAAGAAAGTAGAAATTGAATGTCAAATTATAAACAAAGAAAGAAGGGCGTAAAAGACAAGAACAGAAATAAGGATAATTGAGAATGAAAAAACAAGAGACAATCAAAGAAACTAAAACTTTCATTTTTGAAAAATTTAATAAAATTGATAGAAATCGAGCAAGCACACCAAGGGAAAACATAAAGAAGTAATCAACTACCAATATCAAGACCAGCAGGGATCTTATAGACCATATGTGACTGATATACTTTATAATAAATTTGACACTTAACATAAAATGCACTAATTCCTTGAAGATACATGTACTAGAGCTCCATCCAGAATTAACATGTAATTTGAACAGCCCTGAACTGTTCAATATATTAAATTCTGAATGTAAAAGTCATCCCCAAAGGAATTCTATCATAGAAAAGAAAAATGTCAAATTTATATTAACTCATCCAGAAAATATAGAACAAAAATACACCCAAATATCACAAGAAAAGTTCCTAGCGAACAATACATAGCAAGCGGAACAGCACCGAAGAGGGCCAGCACATCATGACCAGGTAACCTTTCATTCCAGGAACTCAAGGTCATCCCCTCAAATACCAATCTGCGCAACCCACCCCACCAACTGATGAAAAATAAGAAAAACGTGGAGTCATCTCAACAGCTGTCTAAGGATTGTTTGAAAGGGTTGGCAGCCATTCCGAATAGAAGCTCTTAGAACACCAGGACCAAAGGCTGTTTCCCATCCTGTTGAAGGTCCCTCGCTAGGAATCTGTGTCGGGACTGGAAATGAAGCCAACGCATCTGCTTTTCATGGCTCCTCGCTGGCACCGTCTGGACTCGCTTGCCACAGCAATAAGGCAAGAAAAATTAAAAAGCCATCCACGGGGAAGGGAAGAAACTGTGTCTTCCTGTGCATACAGCCAATAGCAGCAGCAGCACACACTCAGATGAATGAGCGCAGCAGGGCCGCACCATGCGGGATGCTGTGGAGCATCCACTGTGTGTCCAGGTGCTAGAAATGAGGCGCGAAAGCCGAGGCAGACGTCGCTACCGCGACGAGATGCGGGTGTAACGTGGCCGAGCCCGCCCTTGGGCACCGGCATGCATGCAGGGACCAGGCCGCTTGGAGCCTGTGGCATGCCTGGGGGCCTTTCTGAGTCCAGCACCGTACATACGTAGCTGTGCCCAATCCTGGTACCTGTGCTTACATGTGTACACAAGTAGGATTGTGTGTGTGCGAGAGGAAGAGGAGGTGTGTGTCTGCTCCAACTGTTTTCAGTTCCTACCACTGTATAATTTTTCCTTATCTATTATGCATGCTGTCATCAGAAAGCAGTGTGTTTCCTATTATAGTCATTTATTCACCGACAATTGATCTTTTTCATTATGAGTCAGTATGAATACGTTATCGTTAAAAGATCCATATGGTGCATCACTGTAACAAAAATAAGTCGGCAAAGGCAAACGTGAAATCTCACCTCCTCTCACTTGTTTGGAAGTTGTATGAATTTACATGCTTATCACTTTTTAATATGTCTGTTGTCATCTGGTTTACATATTTACTCAACTGCATGATTTCAGTATCTCTTCATGTGAGAACACATAGGTCTGACATGGTCCCAGTTTCTTTTTTCTTTGTGGTAAAATACACACACCACGGAATTTAGCATTTTAACCATTTTTAAGTGTAAAATTCAGTGGCCTTTAGCACATGCACATAGTTACTCACTCCATCCAGCTAGAGGAGTTTGTTTCCCAAAACAGCAATTTTGCAGCCACTGAACATGGACTCCCACTCTCCCCTTCTTAGCCAGCAACCTCACCCCAGCTGTCTGGGGCTCGTCCCCTGGGCACCTCAGCTAAGCAGAACCACGCCATGTGTGTCCTCGTGCATCTGGCTGACTTCACGGAGCCCAATGTCTTCCACGTGCCTCCCTGTTGTTGCAGGTGTCAGATCGTCCCTGCTTTTCAGGACTGCATAATGTTCTATCCCACGCACATAGCACATTTGGGTTGTTTCCGCCTCTTGTCCACGGTGCATATGCTGCTACGTGCACAAAGATCTGTTTAGTCCCCGCTTTTAATTCACGGGGGTATGCACTCAGAAGTGGGGTTGCTGGACTGTATGAAACATGTGTAATTTCGGAGGGAAAACACACTGTCTTCCAGAGCAGCAGCACTGTGTACAAGCCACCAGCACCGACCACGGTGGGACAGCAAGCACATCATGATGCCCAAGCGGGAACTCCCAGCCCAGCCCAGCGGCTTCACAGAGCTGAGCAACAGACCCCTCAGTGGGGCTGCTTTGTTACTCAGCATGAGGTGACGCAGAGGGCTTGGGACCTGGAAGGGGGCTGATGCTGCAGCAACACGTAGACACTGACGCTCGTCTAGGGATTGAGCACAGGACGAAAACTGGGAGCTCCTCAGGGAGACCCTGAGTGACGCGCTGAAGGACACTGAGGATTGTCAGAGGCAGGGAAGAGGGGTCCATGCTCTGCTGTCACCGTGGTGACCCAGGGGATGGGGTGTGTGACAAACGGTTATGCTGCTATGGCGTAGGGTGAGGTACGACTGAGAGAGGACGGACCGCTAGGTCTCAGGGGGAGGTCACAGAAAGTGGAGTCCCTAAGACTTCCTGGACTCAACAGTGAAGTTCTTCCTCATCCTCTTACTTCCAGCCAAAGTCATACAAGCAAACGAATTCAGGGCAACACGCTGCCAGGCACACAGCCGTGAGACTGAGACCGCACAGCAATTCCAGAGCACAAATCCCAGCCCCTCTGCCAGAGAGAGAACTTCTAAACACACTTTAGAATCCAGTCCCTCAGACTGGTGGAGGCTGGTGCAGATTTAGAGGAAAATTCCATTGAAAGGGCCACTTTCATATTTATTTGTAGACAGGCTTGTATATCTTTCTCAAGTTTATTTTTATGTCAGATGAAGTTATACAGAGTCACTACTGTTATAATTAAGGAGGTAAAAAGGGATACTTCAACAATATTAAAATTAATAAAAGTAATATCATCTTTTAATTTTTTTATTGGTTTTGACAGAGAGAGAGAGAGAGAGAGAGAGAGAGAGAGAGAGAGAAAACTGAACTGGGGGCACTCCCCAGCTCAGCATATGGGTCCGCACGGGCCGGGGCCGGGATTCGATCCTCGGTCCCCAGGGCTGCAAAGTGAGTGCTTAACCCACTGAGCCATCCCGGCTTCCCCATCTTTTAATTTTTTTAAATTCTACCTTTATCATGTCTCCCTGGGAATATTTTAATGAGTCATATTTATCAGAATCAGTACAGTGTTCTTAAGTTACGTTTTTAATTATAGAAGCACTTCTTTTCATGTCAAAATACAAGTTTTTAGGAATTTAATTTTATTTAGCATTTTGATAAGACAAATAATAGATTTTGCAATAGTGCGTGTGTTTTTAAAGGGCTTGATTCTAGAAGGCCAATAACTTGCTTTTTGCCTTTACTTTCCTGTTAACAATAACCACATCTTGCATCAGCAAATGCTGGGTGATTGGTAAAATGTCAGCCTATTCTTTGCTTCACTGCGCCTTCTGTCTATCGGAGAAATATTTCATGAAGCTGAAATTATTGCACCACTTGGCTAAAAAGCAATTTTAATCACTTTCCAGGCCTTAATTTCTATTTGCATTTTCATGGATGTATATTAACTTACTGTTGGGTCTGAAGGTACATATTTGGGGATTAACATTATCAAATTTAAATGTTAGCGATGCCCCAGTGAGCATGAAGCCTAGTTCCGCGGTTGCACCTGTTCACATAATTGATTTGTATATTCACAGGATTCTGAAGCAGAGCAGTGATCATCACAGAAGTGATGTGGGCCTTGAATGTTTTGTCCAATGACCCATACGCTCCAGGAAGGGGATGTGCAGACACACTCAGCAGTTGCTTTGAACATCAGGAATAGCTGTGATCTTTCTCTCTGAGCCATGGACGTGAATCACTGCACATCTGCATGAGAGTGCTCACTTCCACTTAAAATTTATGTGTTCTATCACGTGGAAGAAATGTTAGCTAAAGATTAAAAATTGTGGGGAAGCCAGGATGGCTCAGTGGGTTAAGCGCTCACTTTGCAGCCCTGGGGACCGAGGATCGAATCCCGGCCCCGGCCCGTGTGGACCCACATGCTGAACTGGGAAGTGCCCCTGGTTCAGTTCTCACCGGGGTGAGACCCCGGCCCAGTTCCTGCCCTGTGCAGCCCCACACCCACCTGTGGAATGAAACTATGTGGAAAAACCAATGATGTGCAACTATGGAGACTGTTCTGGGCCCTCCCCCTTCTCTCTGTCTCTGTCTCTGTATCTCTCTGTCTCTCTCTGTCAAAAACAATAAAAAATAAATCTTTAAAAGATTAAAAATCGCATTATCTGACAAGCCTCTCATGCATGTGAATAAATGATAGTCTAATAAACATAAATATTCACTATATGTATACATTTTTCTCAACACTGCTTTCACTTCTCTATTTATATAATCATACCATTCAGACTGAGTCATAGGCAAAGACAGTTTTCCATAAATTATTCTAATAAACCATTAGCTTGATACCCACTGATATCAAATATCAGCTGAATAATTTCTTTCAGGTGTTTTCTTCGTAGAATTAATCCATATAGCAACAAATATATCATTTTCTCCCATTCAGAATTTCCCAGAGTGTCTCAAAGTTAGTAATTACACATCAGTAGGACTTTCAAGTTCTATGTTATCATAAATTTTTCTTTTTTTTTTTTAAAGATTTATTTTTATTGTTTTTGACAGGGAGAGAGAGAGAGAGAGAGAGAGAGATACAGAGACAGAGAGAAGGGGGAGGGCCCAGAACAGTCTCCATAGTTGCACATCATTGGTTTTTCCACATAGTTTCATCCCACAGGTGGGCGCGGGGCTGCACAGGGCAGGAGCTGGGCCAGGGTCTCTCCCTGGTTAGAACTGAGCTGGGGGAACTCCCCAGTTCAGCACATGGGTCCACATGGGCCAGGGCCAGGATTCGATCCTCTGTCCCCAGGGCTGCAAAATGAGTGCTTAACCCACTGAGCCATCCAGCTTCCCCATTTTTTAAAAATATATATTTATTTTATTTTACTTTTGACAGAAAGAGAGAGAGATACACAGAGAGAATTGAACTGTGGGAACTCCCCAGTTCAGCATGTCGGTCCGCCTGGGCCGGAGCTGGGATTCGATCCTCGGTCCTCAGGGCTTCAAAGTGATCACTTAACCCTCTGAGCCATCCCGGTTTTCCCCATAAAATTTTCAAACTAAGGGGTTAACAAGGTTAAAAGGTTTGTTTTGTGTTTTTCCCAGCAGACTTTAAGACGTTTGCTAGACCCACAGGCATTAATTTCATTCAGCAAGTTGTTAAGCCTAAAGGTGTGTGTCTGTGGGTGTGTGAAGGATGTGTGTTTCTAGAGTTGTCACCAGGAGGCGGGAGACCTGGACACGTGCGAACCAGCACCCCATAGGCTCCGGTCCACAGCCGCTCGCACGCCCGCAGTTCACTGGTGCTTGTGTGTGACAAGGGCAGCGCAGGCCTCTGAGGGCAGGGAACCCCCTCGGGGAGGGAGCCACGCAGGCTGGCTGTGTGCAGTGTGTCTGATGGGAACAAAAGCACCCAATGCTGATGGGCATGCTCAGTGCACAACTACATCAAACACAGTCGTTTGCTCTGTGAGACAAATGTGTTCACACCAAGACACACACTTTGTTCATCATTCCAGGGCAGCGCTGATTTTGTGTGCTGTGCTTGGTTTCATTTTCTCAGACTTATTCGCCATCTTCCTCTTTTATGGTGAAATAGTAAAATAAATATTCAAAATGTTCTCATTTGAATGTTATAATTTTATGTCAAGAGCTAGATTATTATATCACATCAAATAAGGTCAATGAGATAATTATATGGGGAAATGTTTAAATGTGATAATGATTTCAGTTAATTAATTCCATAAATTCACTCACATTTAAAAATCAAGTGGCACCAAATGTCTGAACCGTAAAGAGCTAGCAAAGCAACCAGGTAACGGGATTTATTTTCATATATAATATTTTCAGATAAAAATTATTCCTTGAGTAAACTTAGCCATAATGTGGAACATAGTAATATTTTATTTCATTCCAACACATGTTTAAATTTTAATACCTCACATTTCATACCGGAATATAAGATACAACCAATTCTTCCATGTTGAGTGTGTCTTACAAATGTGTAAGGTCACTTAGTAATGGGTTTAAACGTAGTGTCAATCTCACATAGTCTAGACTAAATGAATCATATAACTTGAAAAATAAAGAAATATTGTAGAAAAAAAAGTCATAGGAAAATGATTACATCACTGAAATACTATGCATCGATTACAATGAGTAAATATAGCAGTAGTAAAATCCATTGACAATAAATACATTTCAAAATTACATCTGGTTAATTCAAATACACCATAAAATAATTAGGACAGGTTTCATTATTACTATGCATCATCTACAATGGCTGTAGTCTTACTAAACTTTGTGTGGAATGGTACTCAGTGTATTTGCTACGGCAGGGACACGAGTGATTACACAGTAGTGTGAGCTATACTCTACGAAGTCTCTTTCCTTTTCAGTAAGATGTGTTTTCATTCCTCTTGTAATCATTTTACTTACACTTCATAGTGACCACACCTTCTTTAAAATATGCCTGCTATGTAAATTATTTCTCACTAGCCATTCTTTATTATTTGAGATGCAGTTAAAATCTTAGAGATGAGCTACTAAAATGTTCTGTAATAAGTACATTGCTCAATGGAATTGAAAAATAGGAACTGGCTTATGAATTTGTAGTGGAAATAAAACATATTTTCCAAAAACTGAAGCATTTGGTATAGATTTAGATATTAGTTAATTTATTCAAAAGTTTATTTTCTAAAATTGCAACTTAAGATATATATTATATACATATATACACACACACAGTCCAGAAAGTATCCAGCCATGTAATGTGAAGAATACAGGTGCTTCTAGCTGGATTTTTCCCAGACAGCCCTTGTGTATGTATTTCTTTCTGTTAACAGTATAAGTAAAATCACCTGAACGTGAAGAATATTTAAAAGATTGCAGTGGAAATCTTTAAACCAACTTTATGATGGCCAAAATGAAATTTAAAGACTACAATGCTATTTTTAAAATGTACATCAGAACAAAAAAGAATGAAAGAAAGAAAAACATTAATTTTAGTCTAACCAAATGTCTCTTTATTTGAATAACTATTAATTTTCTAAGTTTCAACATTTTACATGCATTGCTATAAAAATATAACTACCGGTACAAAAATAAATTATTATAAAGAGGAATTTTGGCATCACAGTTGATACACCTTAATAAATTTCACTAAAATATGAAATATATTTTACTATAGAACTATAATAAATTCTAAGTAAAAAATACTTAGCTCTTATCAGCTGTAAATGTTTATGGTTACTGTATATTCCCTACGTCTCTCAACATCACTGTTCCAGGCAGTGGTATCAGGCGTGTCAGTTAGGAAATTCTCATTGAAAAGGTGAGAAAGAGGATACAGGAGAAGAAAAATCTATTAGTGCTCAAACCAGGTGAAAGGAATCCACCTGCTAGATACCAAAATATTTGCAACGTTTTGAACAGGTGAGAAAGGAGGAAGAGAAGGACTATGGGAAAGCCAAATAAGAACCTAAGAAAACATAACTATAGAATCACAGAGAACATAGTAACCTCCATCCACCACCCCCGTGCACACCACCACCACCACCCCGCTAGGTAAGACTCGCTTTAAATAGAGACGAGAGAGCTGCAGGTGTTTACTTTATCCCCTACATGACAAAAGACAACGTATTTTGAACACGGCTTCAAGCCAAGACCCATTTAGGCAAGTAACGTGAGAGAGGTTCTGTGTTGTACATAAGGTGACCCACCCACACCGTGTTAATGTAATTCACTGGCCAAGAAACAAAGCCCCAAACCCTAGGCTGTGACCATCAGTTAAAAAGTATGCATGGAGGAGCCAGGATGGCTCAGTGGGTAAAGCACTCACTTTGCAGCCCCGGAGACCGAGGATCGAATCCTGGCCCTGGCCCGTGTGGACCCACATGCTGAACTGGGGTGAGCTTCCCATGCAGGAGGCCCCCAGCCCAGTTCCCACCCTGCACGGCCCCCGCCCCCCTGTGTGGAATGAAACCACACCAAAACCTGATGACGTACAACTATGGAGACTGCTCTGGGCCCTCCCCCTTCTCTCTCTCTGTTTCTGCCAAAAACAATAAAACAAATCTTAAAAAAAAAGAAAAAGAAAAAAAACAAAGAAAAGAAAAGCATGCAACGGTTAGTAAAAGGTTTTCCATCATGGAATTTCTAACATATAGAAAAATCTCCAAATTTCCCAGTCACCAGGTAATCTTTGAATTGTTCTCAGAGAGGCATTAGCCACTGAAAGTCGCACAGTAAAAGGACATTTCACTGGCTTCTCTTACTACAATATATACACATACTGCATAATTCTTACCTGCAACTTACACTAGTACTGGGGACAACAGAACTCCTACAAAATGAAAGTATAATATATATTAACTAAGCAAATAACTAAGATAGGTTTTATTTAAGATGTGTTTTAACTTTACAATAAAAGTAAGGAAAAATATCTGAGAAGTAGTTGGCATCTATAGTATTGTGTGAAACCCACATGGTTGATTAAAAATAATCATTAAGCATGAGCAAATTTTTACAGATTCTGAAGTATGTTGATAATTATTAATTCAATATTTTTTATTCTGGAACCAATTTTGAGACTGTAAATGCAGTTTCTGAAGACTTCTGAACACACACACACACACTCATGCACATAAATACACAGGATAAAAAAACTGGAGAATCATTTTCTTGGGACAGAAGAAATTCTAGTAAATGAAACCGTTCGTGTTTTCTCATCCTCCAAGAACTTGGCTTTAGGGCGTGCGCAGTCTCTTTCTAGTTCACATGCTAGTCCACCCACTTCAGGGACTCGATGTTCCTCTACCAAGAGCAACATGGTGCCCAAAATGCAGCTCCACACACGAATCTGGTATCTAGGGCTTGTGCTGCACTGGTTTTACCCTGCCACGCGTGCTCATTTAAGCAGACGTAATTTTCAATTATTCCAATAGATGGAATGACAGAGAAGAGGCAACCCAGTCATTTATAAATTATGTTTAGTTTTATAAACCACATTTTCACTGTAAGGAAGGTTAATGTGTTATGTTCCACATTACTTTTTAGATGCAACCTTGTGCACTAGTCTCTACATCCCTTCAATATTTTATGAGTTTTTGACAAAACCCTACTTGTACATATCAGACACTGTAAAATTAGATCAATTTAATCCAACTCTATACAAGAAAAATGTGACTTCATGCTTTAGTACACCTATATATTTTGTGCTTAGGAAACCAAAACTAGTTTATGACCTATTATTTATGACCCAAGGATAGCATTATGTTGTTTCACTTTTGTGCAAAGTTAAATTGCCCTTTGTATTATTGATGTGTAGCGAAGTCTAACATTATTTTTATAAAATCCAGTCTAACACTGAAAGAACGAATTTAAAAACACAAAAGTTATGTCTTGAGGATAAGTAGACTTCTAAAAAAATCTAGAAGAGAGATCAATTATGAATTAATTACACCATCTACTAAAGTATATACTTCTGAATCAATAATGCTAGATTTACCAATTACAGACTTTTAAAGTATACGATTCCTACCACTCCCCACAAAGAAAGCATTTTACAGTATGCCCTTATCTTTAAACAAAGACAGTAAATAAGTCTGTTTATGTGAGATATTTGCAGTTCTATAAGAATATTTAGCAAACATGCTTTGTATAGGTTACTACAACGGGGCTCACTCCTGTCTCAGTGACCTGGTGTCCCCAGAACCCTGACCCAGCTGTGGGACTCCCTTCTGGGTCTTGCGTTATCACATACACTCCAAATTGCTTAGATAAATATGAAGTTGACCCAGGTCGCTGTGGTACAGACTGCCCTCGGGTGACTTTATGAGTTCCTGACATTTGAGTTTGCAACCTCTGATCTAAACTATTGACCTGTTGTCCGAAATCTGTCATTTGTCTCCATTATAGACAAAAACGTTTCACTGTAGAACTTTCTATATTATAACCAACAGCCCACTTGGAATATATCTTTTTAAATTTCCCAGAATACTCAGCTCTACTGAATTTGGGGTTTTCATAATAAACAGGGAAGCAAATCTAATTGATATGCTTTTCCTCACTTTGAGCTGAAAGCTTAGAGGGTCACCTAAATAGTTGGAGTCAAGGTACTAGGCAAACGGCTTGCACTGCTAATGGGGTGACTTCTGTGAAAAGCTGGGGAACTCTGTTGCTACTACATGAAGTGTGCAAGAAGAAGTGAAAGGAATCCAGAAAGATCCAAGCACCTCAACGTAACATGACCTGGGGGGAGCTGAGCCAACACGCGATGGTGTCAGTCCATAAACCACTCAGTCCACAGTGTTCCACGTGCGGTCAAAGCCACTCAGCAGGCGGCGAAGGAGGCGTCACTTAGAGAGCGTGGACCTGCCGCCGCCAGCAGTAACTGAACTCCGGCCCTTCTCTTTTGTGACGTTCAGTGTCATTTTAATCTACCTGCAGTGGTTATTGGGTTGGGTAGGGAAATTAAACAGACAAACAGAAACGGCTGGGTATGTGTTTGGAAGGAGAGCTAACATGTAAAGATTCTATATTATTTTGCTTGGGCAACGTGCTTTGTCATGCTTTTAAGGTATCAATTGACTTTTTTCCTTTGGAAAAAATCATTTTCCAAGCTATTTTGGTGAGGTAATAAATCAATATTTCCTCCTTCTGCCCAAGGGTATGAAAAAGGATCAAACTATTTCCTACAAATTATTTTAGTGGCTGAATGGAATGTTAAGATGAGTGATACAAAGAAAGTTTTCCAAATAAAAAATTCTGGTGTAATATCCAGAAATCTCTCCTAACTTCTCAGAAAGCAAGTTGTTATTTTAATCTTTAACCATGTAATGATTTTTGTATATGTGCATGTGTGTATTTACTTGTGAGTGGCATTTTTGGAAAGCATTCTACAGAAATGCAGCATACATACAGTGCATAATTATGATTAACAAGCTGTTAAACTTTCATGAAGTGAATCAATCCACGTGCCCAGCACCACACGTAGTAACAGAAAATGCCTCAAATCTGATGCACTCTCTCGTGTCCCCTATAATCATCACTACACTCAAGGGGATTCCTACCTGATTCCTCAGCTTACATTTGAACAGTATCAGTCACTTTATCTGCCCTGCTTCCTTTGCTCAACATGTTGCTTATGATGTTCAGTTTGTTGTTCATGTGGGTTAAGCTGTAACTGAGTTTTACCGTCTGTTTTGCCCATCACTGAGACTGTTAGTGTCATTATGCTTGTGGATTTATCCATTTATCCTGCCAGTACTTCCAGTTTTGTTTTATGTATTTAAAACTGCTCTTCAGTTTACACAGATTCAGAATGTTTGCGGCTCTATGGTGAAAATAGATCATTCTGTATACTAGCTACTTGAGGCTTCTTGCTTTATTAATCTGCAAGAAGTGTAGACACACCAGAATACATTTAAAAGTGCTTGAATGCTGTATCTTTTTCCATCCTTTTACTTGTAACTTTTGTCTAGTCCTATTCTTAAAGTATATTTTTTATACAGATTTAAAAATTTTTAATTCAGTTGATGAATCCAACCTTCTTATTTGGTGTACGACTCTGTGACCAGATCTTTCTGCATCTCATTGAATGTGCACGTTTCTACAGATTTTAGGGTGATAATTTGCTCTATGTTCAGTTCTCTAAATGGGTTCAAGAAAAGCCATTAACTATCAGCTTGTTAAGCTTTTTCTCTTTTAGGGATGAGAGTGATGACTTCCCAGCTCCTAACAACAAATGACCTGCAGTATTTTTCTCAATATAAAATTAATTCATCCTTACTGAAGAGAATTTATGAAATACAGAAAAAGTTATTAAATCAATAAACAATAAGACAAAACAAACACACAAAAATCCTTGACTAGATTCCTGTTGGAACTAAAATGAAAAGTAGATATTGCATGCGGCTTTTTCAGGGTCATGCATGGTTCATCCGCATTCCGTTTCACATCTTCCCTAATGACCATGCTAGGGCCATGCTGGTCAAAAAGAGGCTCAACATGATGTCCCCTCTGGCTGAAATGTCTTTCCTGCTCCTCAAAGCCCTTTCAATCTCATTGTAAGCTGTTCTGTTTAGAGACTGGTTTCCTTAAGCGCCGCATGTCAAGTAAACCCCCATGTAGACGGTTACGTATCCCGAACCTGTAACTGATTCTCTTAACACTGTGCATGGTGCCCCTGGGTATGTGTCCCATGGGGGGTGGTGACCGGGTACATCACCAGACTCCCATGACCTGCCCCTGGTGGGACACGTAGTGGGCTTTTAAGCACTCTTCCCTTATCAATAATTCAAACGGATTGCTCTTAGAGCCAAAATACTCAAGCAGAAAGTAAACCTGAAATAGATTTCATTCCCAAAGACTCTGAAGCCCTACATTTCAGGAAGTGGTGTTTCCTATACAGAGTGTGGTAGAGGAAAAGGTATATTTCCTTTCCTGCATGAATTTTCTTACCTGTAAAATGAAACTATTCATAGTGTCTATTTTAAAGAATATCAGCAAACAAACAAACAAACAAAATATATATATAAGTAAATATATGTAGAACCTAAGAACAGTCCCCAGGATATGAATATTTAAACTGTATTATTTTTGTATAAAATTTATCATATAAAATTAAATGTGAATAATGATCATATATGTCACAAAGGAAAATATACTTAAAATAGCCTGTAGGATTTAATGACATTTCTTTGAAGTGTTTCTGAAAGCATTATAAAAGCATAATCAAATGCATTTTCATGAGATTTTCCTAACTATGCTTACTTAACTCACAGTGTAGTTGATAGCCTATTACTTTATTTTACAGCGTGAAAGTCAAAGACAATGAGGCCAATTATCTTTCACAAGGTCACAGCATCATTTGTAGGATGTGGCTTGTTTGAGAGGAACTGATCTGCTTAAGAAAGCATATTTATATTACAGTTAGTCTCCATTAGAATTCCATCAGCGCGAATGTGGTGCAAACAGCTTCTGTGTAAACGTGTTGCAGATAATGTGCCCCCTGATACAGAAAGAGAGTGAAGGAGAAGAAAAGGGGCAACTTCTCAAGCCATAGCTTCGCGCCCCTGGCCTCTCTCTAAAGCAGTAGGTCCGAACGTCCAGGGGCACTCACTTTGTGAGGTGTTGGTATTTCAGTACATGGTTCCTTGCCTTCAAGTTCAGTAATTTTTTTCCTACAGTATTCCACTGATTCAACATTATTTTAATCATTATAACATTCCTCTTTTAAGAATCAAACACATGTGTCCATTGGAGTGAGCAGGGGTCAGTATAATTCACTCTCTTCTCTGCTGGTCTAAGCCATCTTGGGGCACTGTGATGTATTCTGATTAACCTACTATAAGAGTATCATTAATGAATGAGTCCAACAAAAAGCAAATAGAATATTGAAAAGATGTAAACTGTATCAGAAAAGTTTTGAGGGTGTTAGGAGTCACAAATGTGAGAAAAAGAGCTCACACCACACTTTCAGTTACTGAATAATTGAAGTAGTCTTTTCGAAGAAAAAAGATTAAACTTGGCATTTCTGCCCACTTTTCTGTAATACTACTTCCCTTCAAAAATTTTATATAACTGAAATTGTTTCTTTAAAGTTTTATATTTTTACCCACCTTCCTCAGTGGTTCCAAACACCTCTGAGCACTGAAGTCACTCAGGAGAGGTTTCACACTTACTCAAGCCTCAGTCCCATCCATGGGGATTCTGATTTAGTTCATCTTCAGTGCTGTCTGGACAGAGGCATTTTTTAAAATTCTCCCAACTAACTCTTATATACAGCCAAGGCTGAGAACACAGCTTTAAGCAATGTTTTTTTCCTGTACTATACCTCCTTCACCTATTTAATTGCAGCTCATTTATCTATATCTCACCTGAAGTGTTATTTTCTCTAAGTAGACAAGTTCAATATCCTTCGGTATCCTGAATTCATACTCCTGTGCTATCTCGATACCCCTGTGATCAAAACACTCATAAAACTTTACTGACAGACATGTCTAAGATTTGTCAGAAAGACCCTGAAAACAGGAAGAGTTTACTCATGCTTTGATTTTGATATTCCACTTCAAGTATGTACCAGGCCCCCAATAAATTAAAAAATTCAGACCAAGAGGTGAAAAAGCCAATACCAATATGTTTTATTTTAACATACAACACTATAACTAAATTATTTATACTTTACTGAACACTCATGAAACAGCAAAGGATTTACAAGCATTAGCTGTAATTCTCATTAGCTTCCCAAGACGTAATGCACATAAAACAAAATAATAAACTAAAGAGCTTAATAAAATTTCCCAAGGTCACAAGCTATGAAGTACCAGAACCCAGTGTGACTCAGTCAGGATGACAACACCACTTGGAATTCCCACTATATAATACTATATCTCAATAACATAAGAAAAAGTACTCTACAGTTATTATTTCAGAATAGACGAGACATCTTGTCAACCACCAAGTTTTATCGAGTAGATTCAAACCAATGCTTTATAGAGAGAATGTCAACACAAATGGTGCACACCACCACTGTACTGTTTGATGCATGTATTACACATATGCTGTGTGTGCTATGAAATGTAATTAATTTGGATGTATAGCTTTGGTATATTGATGTAAAGATTAAAACAAAATTTTTTTTTATTGTTTTTGACAGAGAGAGAGAGGGGGAGAGAGAGAGAGAGAGAGAGAGAGAGAGAGAGAGAGAGAGAGAGAGAGAGAGAGAGAGAGAGAGAGACAGGGAGAGAACTGAACTGGGGGAGCTCCCAGTTCAGCATATGGGTCCGCACGGGCCGGGGCTGGGATTCAATCCTCGGTCCCTGGTGCTGCAAAGTGAGCGCTCAACCCACTGGGCCATCCTGGCTTCCCCAGATGTGAAGATTTTTAATGGGCATTTTTTTATAAAATTTAAAGATGAATTATATAACTGCCAATTTCTATACATTTTTATTTAAAATATAATGGAGGGGATGCCTGAACAGCTCAACAGTTTGAGCACTTGCCTTGCAACTGCATGCCATCTGGGGATTGAATCCCAGTCCCAGCCCGTGCAAACCCACATGCTGAACTGTGGCTCAACTGGAAACCACCAGGATGATGGCAAAGGTTCCTGCCTCCCATGAGGGAGGTCCCTGGTTCAGTTATGCCCTGTGAGGCCCCACATCCACCTGTGTGGTGTGAAATTATGTAAAAAAACTATGTCACAACTATGGAGACTGTTCTGGGCCTTCCCCTCTTTTGTCTGTCTATCTTTTTCTCCCTTTCTCAAACAATAAGATAAATCCTAAAAATATAGTGCACTGCTTTTTATTTTTGTCTAAATATCAACCAATACCAATAGTTATTTACTTAGAGACAAGGGGGAGTCTTCTGCTAGGCATGGGAGATCAGAACACACAAATTATATGTTAATGAAAGGCATTATTTAGTGAGGCAAGTTTAAATTCAAAATTATTTTACTTTCCCAGAAACACAGACATTAAACTCATGCTAACTTATATAATTTAATGCTTAACAATGTGTTTCTCCCACAGACATACAGGGTATGTGCAGTGATCACCTGTAGAGAAGTCTTCTCATCTGGCAGCTTCTATAATGAACAAATATAATGTTTGCATTTCCAAAACATAAGAATATGTCAAAACCTAAGGAAATGAATGTTCTTATGAGCAAAGAAAGTTCAGCTGGTTCAATGACCTTCCCATATGAATGCACTGTTCTGTTTTTGTTTTTTAAATCAAGTTTACAGAGTCTTTATCATATTGATCGTTCCACATAATTTCAGGTCAAAACTGAGTGTGGTTATTGCTTATTGTTTTTCATCTGGAACTTATTGATTTTATGCCAGTACCTTGCAGGTCAATTTTAAAAAAGAAAGAGTTATTAAAATCACTTGATTTATATATTTTCTAGAAGACAATGCCACAGTGGAAACCCTTCCATCACTATGTCAACTCTATAGCACTTCTATGCTGTGGACTTTATGGTGTGTTAGAAATTTTTGCTCATTAGGACATTTTTTAAAATTTAGATATTCACATTATGTGCATAAGAAATTAAAAACAAGATGTATCAGTTTTTCAGTGGTAAACACTGAAGTTAAAGAGGACTTTACCACACTCAGAGTTGCCCTCCCGAGAAGTTAATGTTTTGTTGTCACTATGTGGCGCAAAACAGGAGCCGTGAGACCTGCATTTAGTCAATCACGTACACTTGTCATTTGTTGTTGACTTCCAACAATCTGGGAGCTATTCTTTCCCCCTTTGTAATCAATTTGATTTGAAAATACAAAAATTATAGAAGACAATATTATTTGGGATGTGAAAATTGAAACTTACCAGTCTAACTGCCAATTCTATCATTATAATTTAGCCATAAATCAGGTTATTCATGGATGTTATCCATTGGGAAAAACTTCATTGAAAATTAAATATTTTTACTTGGCCATTTCTATTAACATATATAATTGACTTTACATAATAATCAATTCTATATCTGCTCTGTTTGGATAATGAAAATTCAGTCTGAAAGTTTTAAATAAGCATAATTAAACAAAGATATCACTCAAGAATAAGATGTGAGTTATGATTTGAGCTCTGCTTCTAAATAGCAAAATTGCTTTGGGAAAGCAATTTACATTTTAAACTATTGATTCCTTTTATTTGGATAACTGGACTAGAATGTCTCTTAGAACCAAATGTCCATGTTCAGGAAAATGGATATATTGCATCACATAAAAGTCATCTGTGTTCAGATGCTTAAGTTAGCTCCCCTGAAAAAGTTAACACCAATTTAACGTAGTGTTTTTTCATTAGATGCCTTCCTGAGTCTCGCTTGATGCCTCCCTGTTGCAGTCTAAGGTCTCAGGTTCTAGCCTCATCTCTTGTTACATCTAAGACTCTCTGGTCTGATTTTTCTAGCTGTCGTGAGAAACAGCGTTTTTGCTTTTTCATAACAGAATGCAAAGCACCCTTGCAAGACTTACAGTAGGAGTCATTCGATATGTGTCTTTTTGTACATTACCAAATACATCTGCACTGGAGATCTGCAAATACATGTTATTCCAAATTTGCAGGGGTCATAGGTAATTTCAAATATTGAACTTCAGAGTCCCATGTCTGACAACAAAAATCACTGAATGATTTACTCATCTTTCTTCATTAAAAGATGTGTGCTGTTCACTGTTTGCTCCATCTAGACCAGCGGTTCCCAAACTTTTCCCACCTGTGTACCCCTTTTAAGCCCATTTCTATAAGTTGTACCCCCTGTTTTTAAAACAGCTGTTTTTTAAATACTGACATTTTTGTTCAGAGCCTATCTTAATGTAAAATAGTGGAAATTAAGTTAGGCAAAAAACTACCACACTAAAAGCACAAACCACAGATTTAATGGTGCGATATTCGCACGGGTTAAGTATTATTACAGGTGAGTTTTTGTGCCCGACAGCGCAGCAGGTCCCTGGGGGAACGCAAACCACCACTTGGGAACCAATGACCTAGACTTCATCTTGTTTACTGGCACATCCCGTGTGCATCGGCGGTTCATACGACACACGGTCACTGCTCAGAGACGCCGGCTTAGTTACCCGGTGTGTGTTTGACTCCAGCCTTCACAATAACGCCCGGAGCGCCGTGGCCTGAGTGACGTCCTGCATCTAGGTCACTATGAGTGCGTAGCCCAGTTACACTGCTTCAGAGTCGTCCACAGTGGCCCATCTCTGCCACCCTGGTGGCCACTTTGAGATGTCAAAGCATGTGGCACTGTGAAGTGCAGCCAAAGTTCGGGTGTGACCCTTAGGCACAGGACTGTCGTCCCGCTACCTCTGCATCAGTCTGTTGACCTGAAAACTGAATAACTGAGCACCCTTCACACCGAGCTGGATCTGGCAATTCAGGTTCACCTTCATCACCCGTCTTCAAAGCCTATCATCATTAGACGCAAAAAGAAAATGGTTTGCAGCCTCCTATAAATATCATTAAGAAAACATTTTGGAAACTTAGGGACTCTGAGTCATTGAGCAAAATAATTATGATTTAACAGAAACTTCAATGTTCTTGGCATATGGCCAATAATCCCTCTGACAAAGGCCTCATGGTTCCCAGGTCTATTCTAAGTTTTCAAAGTAAAAACCACATCCATTCTGCCACCATGCACCCGAGCGATAACGTAAGGACATCTCTATCTTACTTAGGCTTACTCTTTGTGAGTAAATTGGAGAAAAGTCCTCTGTGGCAGACTGAAAATAACATCTACAATGGTTTCCAATTCTTTACATGACGACGTGAAGCCTGCTCTCTACCTCATGAACGTGGACTTGGCCTTGTGACTTGTTACATCTCAGTTATTAGCGTTCTGAAGTGAGCAGAGGTGTGACAAGGGCCTGTGCCTGGGATCTGCTCATTTTCCCCACTCCACCCACTTCCACACCACGTGAAAAGTAGGGTGGCCTAGCAGACTAACAGACGCTGTGTAGAGAGGGCACAGGAATCCCACCTGTCAGAGACAAGGCCCCGGGTTCAAGGTGAGGCTACTTTAGACCATCCAGACACCCGCAAACTATTGCCTCACCACACAGGTCAGTCACCCTGTCCCAGTCCAAGGTCACCCAGTGGTGACGTGCATTGTAATCACTTTTATATACGTATGCAGAGACCTGGTAAACATTTTACTAATTATCACCAACGTAACCTGTGTGCTTACATGATGTTACTTGTAAAATATATATAATAGTTTTAATCTTTAAAGTATCTTTAAAAACTTTAATCTGTACTGTTTAATCTTTAAAATTTGCTATTAGTATTCTTATCTTTTTTAACTTTAAGATTCAATTACTTCCATATCCCCTTTGAATTGCATTCAAGGTGAGTTCGATGTTTCGCCTCAGTTAAGAAAAAGCCTGGATAAAGTGCAATCTTTGCACTTTAAATGAGTTTGCCTTTGGTTATTGAACAAGGTCTTCTGTGCCTTCATGACTTTGGTTATTTCAGGGCCCAGAATATCTATCTGGCATACTGTTCAAGAACTATACAGTACTCGAGATTTCAATGGTTGTTTCCAGCTTTTATCCTACCCTACGTAATTATATTCCAAATCACCATCTTCAGGTTCAAAGGGGCAACTATATGACTGTACCAAAAGGCTCTCTCTCAGTTTTCCACTCAGTTGTCCGCAGTTCTGGAATTGAGAGCAGGGACAACACTCCGTCAATGTGTACGTCAGTGGGTCTAGCAGGGGTATGACAGGCCAGGCGAAGAGGGAGCGCCTAGAAAGACAGGCGTGCCATCAGCTCTGCCTCTCATCTAATGAGAAAACCATAAAAATAACTTAAGAATCAAGAAAGAATAGAAACAAAATCACCAACAACATCCCAAAGAAAACATGAGGAGGCTGACTACTTCATCTTTCCTAGAACCCAATTAACAGTCTCTTCTTTGAAGTTTAAAAGTTGAATGCGCAAAAAAACAAAGGACAGAGATCAGTCATAAGGGCCTTGCCACCAAGTGTGTCCCAGCCCCATGTGTGAACTTGTAACCCCACCCGCTGTGCCCCTCAGGCTTCGGGTGGGGGGGTCCCTTCTGGAACAGTTTGAAAAGCTAAGGTCCCCCTCGTAAGTGCTTCCCAGCACACGGTTGGGACCCCAGCGAGGTCTCTGTTCCTGGGTGTGAGTGGTGTCAGCTCTTCACACCCGTGACGAGTGGCTAGTAACAACCAACACACACTTGTCTTCCATTCAGGACACCGAGTGGTGCAGCCTTGTTATAATCTGACCACGTGCATTAACCTACTGAGCACTGTGTATGGATTGAGGACACCTTGTACTTCGAGTCCCCTCCTTGGTGACCAGCCACTAGCTGTGTGACTGTTTCTCAAACTAGCTATGCCTCGGCTCCCTTATCAGGACAGCACTCTCCTTACATGTGGTCCTCAGGCCTATTTAATAAGTTCATATATAAATGACTGAAGAAACAACAGTACAAAAAGAAGTACAGTATGCACTATTTAAAATTAGTTTCATGGCAATTTTTATATTATAATTTTACAGGAATAAGCAATACTTATTTTGTTGCAGCTGTTAAAAATTCTGATAAGAATTTATCAGAAGCTTTGGAGAGGGACCCACGTAAGTTATCCATAGACTGAGCAGAGCAAGGCTCAGGACCGGACAGGACTTCGCAAAGTGCAAACTTCCAGAGGAGTCATTGATGACGGCAGTCAATAAACTTGGGGAACAAATTGCAGAAATAGTCTTGATTTTTAGCGATTTTTACATACCTTACTTTGATGAAAAAGGGAATGCATTCTAAATTGTTTTTCTCTGCTCACTGTGCCTCTCTCAAAAACGCTGTGACCATTTTCTACGCTAGGGAGAGCAGAGATGGAAGGAGCGTGAGAGGCTCTGATTCCGTGGCGATGACTCCACACACTCCTCCTTGCAGCCAACACCTGGGGGACCCACGACCCAGCTCCCAGCACTGAGGGGAAGTGAACTCACCACCAAGGTGGGACCTTCACAGTATGTCCCTGCACCTGCTCGTAACAAGATGGGTAAGTAGAGCAACAACAGTGGCGGATGGGCTGGGGCAGAGTGAAGAACACGGAATTAGTGTTCACCCCCATTTTTCTGCACTTTGAGAGGGTCACAGGGATGATTCATTTCCTATGTGCCAGAGAGGAAAGAAAAATATATGAAAAGCAGCAGTAGATAGTGGGGCCTTGGGGTCTGGCTGAGGGTGACTTAGTGGGGCCCAGACCACTAACTAGAGAAAATGATGGGGTTCACAGGAACTCTAAGGGAGCCCTGTGCTACGCGAAGTAGATCAGACAGAGAAGGGCAGACCCTACGCTCTCTCTCAGATATGGAATCTGGAAATCCAAACTGGAAAAAGCGGAGCAGAAGGACGATTACCTGGGTCTGGGTGGATGGGAGGCTGGGAGAGACGTCGATGGGGGCACATACTAGCACCTAGTAGATGAGTCCTGGGGGCCTATTGCACACTTCGTGACCAGTGACGAAGGCTGTACTATAAACTTTAAACTTGCTAGAAGACCAGATCTCAGTTGTTTCTACCACTAGCAGGAACAGTGACATGACAGAGGTGTTAGCTAATGCTACAAAGGCAATCATATTGCAATATAAATGTATGAATCAATAGATCGTACACCTGAAACTTATACAATGTTGTATGTCAATATATCGCAAAAATATATTAATTTAAAATTTTTGCTGGTGATGGAAATAAGGGGAATTTAGTCAGCTAAACCAAAGAATAGAAGAAAGACATTACACTTGCAAAAAATAAAGTATGTGTGACATGACAGTAATTAAAGTATACATGTATATAAAGATATATTCCTGGGGATATTCATATATCTAATTTCCTAATGCATATTTTGAAATGATATTGAAATTACATATATAAAATCACTTTAAAATAATGAAAACATTACGGAAACAGTTGACATTACTATGATAGTCAATAATTTCCATAATATTTTGTTTCAATAATTTAATGATACTACCCACAAGATTTATTGTATTGATATATACATAGCCTAATGTAAAATTTGTTTTCTAATGAAAAGTATTTTGTGCAAGCAAAATATTAAAAATAATGTTCTGACTTGTCAAATAACTCACTATGAAAATGATTCTTTGCTAGAAGGGAGAATTATTATTCCAAATGTTTGTACTGTTTTTGTACTAAACTGTTCATTTCACTATTATTTAACAACTTTGAAAAGTTATAATCACTCAGGACAGTTGCTTTTGGAAATAACATTAACTTAATAGAGTTTTCAACTCTCCATTTATTTTCTTCAAGTGCAGAATACAATATCAATTTCAAAAACTAAATGAGTGAGGTTGCGGTACAAGTGCACGCTGGCCATGAACACGGTTAAGGCTGAAGCGCTGTGGGCATTAGTGCTCTGAAGGAAGAACGGAAGGATGGTGGGTAGTGCTCAACGCCATCCTTCCAGCCCTCAAACGAGCTTGTCAGAACTAGGCCAGAAAGGAGCGATCGTCCTGTGTAAGCACATCATTTGCACAGGTAGTCAGGATTCTTCTATGGGGTGCCTGCTTCCTCCTTGGGTCCCCAAGAGAGAACAGCTTTCCCACACACTCTCGTGGGGTCTCCCCAACTGGTCTCAGATTCCATGTGAAGGACACACTACGTGAAAATCCCATGGTGGAAACATCATTAATTTTTTTATTTCTACTGATTTAACACTTTAGAAAAAAAAGTATTTTTTTAAAGCAAACGTGGTTGTAAATGATTGCCTAGACATACATCCGTGACACGCTCTTGTTCCCACCGGGGGTCATGTCCTCTTCACTAGCATGGTGAAAAGTGGGGTTGGGGAATATCACAGGGGCCATACCACGTGCCCCAGGACTTCCAATGTGGGGGTTTCTAAACAGACACTCTATTCCAGCCCAGCATGAGCTGCACCTCTACCTACTATTTAACATTTGTCTCTGATTTACTATGGACATTACGTTTATCCCATTTTTAGTGGAAATATTGCAAAGTGAAAAACCTAATTTCACTCAAATTTCCACTAAATGTTATTACAAATATGAAAGATTAAATTTGGAAATAGTCGATGCTAGCATATTCTCATTTTTAAATATTTACATTATTTTTGGTCTGATCTCATGCATCTGAAAGAGCACAAATAGGTAACACATATAAGTGATGAAGTGAACCCTATTCTCAGTCCTTTGAAGATGTGAATGTTCGTGATTGCCCTTTCGTGTGTGCTGAGAATTACTTTACCTTCCCAACCTCCATATGTGTGTTTCCCAGGGAAGCCTAAATGCATAGTTTTAAATTCTAGCCGGGTTCGACCTTTTGTTTTGACATTCAGTCATCTGCTATTGAAGAAATCTGGCTTGATGATTATATTACTGAGGACACGCCTCATGGGTTTCAAGATTGTTTCTAATGTGGTGTTATTCTCCATTTAATCATTTCAGATCTATTAAAGATATCAGCATAGTTCCTTAGATTGTCATTAAAAGAGTTTAAAATAGCTCATTACTGCAATATCTTCACATTGCTCCATCTAGATAAACATTAAGCAACCATTACATTAAGTTTTGCCCATTAGAGGAGTATAGAATATGCTCCAACGGCATAATTTATCTGCTCACCAGAGTTCGAAAAATCCTTGCTTTAACTTTGATATTTGCTCCATTTACTTTGTACTGGTTTCTGAACCATTTATCTCTTTTCAGTGACATTCCTTACTCAACAATAAAAATAAGAAAATATAAAAGAACAAAGTATTTTACTTTTAAATACTTTTAAAATAAGCACAGATGAATGTCACATTTAAATTTCCAAAGAACTTTTCACTTGGCAAGCATTTTTTGTATTGTTAAATTTATTGGGATGACATTGGTCAGCAATATATTATTGAGTGTTACCTTGTATTCGTCTAGAGTAAATGGTATTTTTCTGCTTTTGTCACTGTTCAAGTATGCTCACAAGGTATTCTAAATTGTAGGCTATTTCAAACCCATTCCGTGGGAGGACACGTCCGTTTGTCCAGGAGAGTTCAGAGGACTCTTGGCCTTTTCTCTCCAACACCCTGTACACACAGGCCACCCTAGCAGGCTTCCTGTTCTCCTCAACTTAGCAAAGCTGAGACAGGCTTCTTCTGCCTGTAGACCCATGACTTCACTTTTCTCAAAGCATGCATTTTAGAAAACTTGCAGTTGTAAATTCTTTTTCTGCTCCTTTGAGATGTAAATCTTCTCCCAGCCTCCGCTAGTTTTACAAGCCAGGGAATGACTTTCTCAAGGACCTGGGAGCCATGCCTGAGAAATACAGCCACCAAAGGAGCTAGGGCCTGGTTCTGCATTGTCTACAGGAAAGTTGAAGCCTAGCTTTCAACAGTGACGGCAAATGCAGATGGCCTCATCATAGCGACCACCCTCCTGCTAACATCCCCTAGGTCACGCCAGCACTTGAAAGTCCCCCAACTTCATTTCAGCAGAGCGGGGTCTACTCGCTCTCCCCCATTGTAATAGTTGTGAATAAAGCCTTCCTTGCCCGTTTCACTCTGTCCAGTGCAATTTTTTTTCAGCAGTGCTATGCAAGATTTATACTTGTTCCTGAAAAAGTAAATGCAGAAGCTAAAATTTGAGTCCATTTGATATGGGAGTCTAATATTAAAAAAGTAACCATAATAAAAGGTATTGAGTGCTGACTATATCAAGGCATTTATATATATATCAATTCACTGAATTCTAAAAACCAACACACACACACACAGACATCTCCCCATAATTAACATATGGAACAAATTAATACTTTCCAATATAAAAAAATAATAGGTACTGTTGTCAAAAATAAACAAAGTTCTTACAAATTCTCTACTCTTGTCTTTCTAATGTCATTGAATTTTCCACTTAAGTCACATCAAAAAATTAGTAAGCTGATACTTTCAAAATCCTTGTATCTTCTCATACATGCTATCTACAACCGGGGTCCGGACCTGTGAAGGGGATAATAAAATGAATGGCAGGGCAAGTCCTGTGAGGCGGTGGGTGACTAAGGACTATGACCCCGATGCTGAGAGCCACGGAGCCTTCCACACCAGAGGGAGAAGGTGGGCTCTCTCACGTACTTGTATAGATTATCTCTGATGGAATGCGCTGGAACGCTGATGAATACACATTTTAAATAGTGGAATACAAGATCATAATTATGAGGAACAATGGAAATCAAACCATTTATCAAAGATGTATGTATCATGTATTTAATTATATATTACTTAAATGATGGAAACCGTGATTTTTTGGACCTAACAGGTTATTACTGATTTATACTGAAATGTTCCCTAAAATTTCTGTCATTCTTGGGACTGTTGTAAACCAGAAGAAAAATCTGCCATATGAAGTAGCTTTCCACAAACATCTGCTCCAAAGGAAGTGTGTTTGGAACTTGTGATGATGGATGAATTTTTGACAGGTAATCGCAATTCAGATCCGATGCAGACAGATTTAGTACCTAAAAGCGCCTCGTTTATTAAAATCCCCATTGATTTATTTGGCACCCTTTCTTCCCTCCAGACTGTCTTGCATCTCTACCCTCTTTGGGAATTAATAATTTAGCTATGATACCTATAATTTATAAGGTTGATTGAAATATATTAGATTTTTCTTGGTTCTGCAAACAAAATCTTAAATAGAGAACTACTTGAAAAATAAAGCCATGTTCCTGCATTGTTATAAACACAAAAATATCACGGCATTTTGTTTTTTTACCACTGCTTAATTTGTCATGGAACATGTCCAATTTGTCTAGCAATTGATCACGTTCTTGTGAACAGACAGTACAAGCATGAGCCACCACCCTTTGTCTCAGGTGGCTTTCTGGGAAATGGGCCTCTAGTGGAGATTTGCATGCTGGGTGGATTCAGTCCCGAGAGGAGGGAGGACAGGTGACCTAGCAGAGCCTCAGGAGCTTGGGGACCGCCGCAGCCTTGAAGAACCACGCCCCTCACACTGTGCAGGAGCCTCAGCCACTCTGTGCCCACACCAGCGGGTCACCATGGCTGTGCCCTGACCACAGTCCATGGGTGAGGCTGCAGTGGAATAAAGGTTGGCTGATAACGTGTCCAAACGCACTGAGCTCGTGTGCACATGAATCACACTGGCTTATTTTTTGCTAACACCTGGTCATGGTCTCCATGATATCGCCGGTGTGAGTTGGCAACCTTGCCCACCATGGGTCTCTCCAGCTGCGTGACCTCGTGCCCAGGGCATGCTGGCATGGAGGACCCCAAGCACGTGAACTTGTCCTTTATGGGGGACCCAGGGTGTCAGCCCTGTCTTCTGTGACACAGGGATGTTCTGCTGATGGTTAGAAAGCTTCCCCATCAACAGATTCGTCTCAACCGTGTCTTGCTATTTATAAATATTTATTTAGTAAAACTTATGAAGTTTGATGTCATATAATAATTTAAGGTGATTTCCAAATATTTCACCCAATATTCCAACATATCAATGACACTGCAGTGGTAGAGACACACACAGACACATACTTGAGGGCTAACTTACCAAATTTATAGCAACAGCATTATTTTATTAACACTTTCCCTAAAATTAGATAACTTTTAAATAAAAAAATACATTTGCTTTGCTATTTAAAAAAAATCACAGTTTGCCCTACCTGACATCTAAAGAGTGCTTTTAAACCTCATCATTAAAATGTCAAATGTCCAGAAGAGACAAGGGGACAGCAACCAGGGACGGATGCTAGAAGATTCAGCTTCTAAAAAAATGTCCTCCTGGAAACATGAAAATCCTCAAATCACAATTTCGATGTAAACACGCTGCTAGCACCAAATAAACATCTTTAGTCCATAGCTGACGTTCTTTTTACAGTTCTGCTGGTAGTTTCCAAAACCAAGCTTTCTGAGATAGAATACTTAGATTATATTAGAGGAGAGTTTGAAAAATGCCCTGTTGTCCCCATAAGACTTATTTTGGTGTTTTCCTTATGAAGCACTAACAGCTGACCACGCTCACCTAGCTGGTGCACAGACACTTTTGAGGATATTTTATAAGAGCCGTCCCAAACACGTTGTAATTGCTCCTAAGTGTGCATACTATAGTCCCACTATATCAAATAAAACAAAATTTAAAGTTCATGGACTTTTTCACTGTGCTGTTGAGGGCACAGGTCTTGGTATCTTTTCAGAACTATCCACGAGGAGCCCCCCACCCTGGGATGAGATGATGTCACTACCTGTGTCTTATTCAAAATGCTGAACCTGGCTTATACACCGCTCCTATTTTCAAAGATGAGAAAATTGAAGAAGAAAAAAAACCAAAAAACAGCCAGCCCCGAACAAGTCAGTTATTCTGCGCCCCTGCCTGGTCAGTTCACCACAGCGAGATATAACATGCTGTGATATGACCTCTCAGTGTTTCCTTCTCCTGAAAGTTTATTATGTGGAGAACTTGACTCACCTGACATGGCTGAAAGACCACGTAGTGTCAGTATTTTGGTTGGTACAGCAATACTACGGGGTATAATTTCCCTGCAGCTTCCTATTCTTCTGTATTCCTGAAACATAGTCTAGACTCTCCAAATTAAACAGCCAATAGTATTACTAATGTAGTCAATATTCCTTCTTTTTTGCATAAAAATTCATAGTGACAGATTTAGTCATACTCCTGCAATATGGTAGCATGATCCTCAGATAAGAAAACACACTTTCTAATGACATTCACTTTAAAGTAGGTAGCTTCACAAGGCACTAACAGTAACTACCTCATCTAGTCATAAATATTATAAATGCTCCAATTACCACCTTTAAAACCTGTTTCAGATTACACGTTACGCTTACAGATTTTAAGTTTTAATGTAGAGTGGAATGTAAGTGTCTGGAAGGAGTGACCCTTGAACTTGGAAGTGGTTTCAGACAGTTTTTCCTTTTTTACAGGACACTTATACCTCCCACTTGCCCAGGCTGGGTGCCACCATCTCTTTCTCTGTAAAAATAAAGTGGTGCGTCGCTGGGAAGGAATGGGTGGGCGCTCACGACTTGAAGACTGCCGCCTGTGGACCAGTGACAATGGCGTCTTTGGAAAAGGGCTGGAATCTTGGTGGTTTGGGGACTTAGCCCAAAATCATAATTTGAGTTTCTTCTTTTGATGAAAACTGAATCATATTATACTTTCCAAAAATGCTGCCACCCCAGTGTCCACAGCTCTGGCACCTCTGACCTGCTGTGTTTAATCTTCAGTCTGTTTCCCAACCAGGCCTGAGTCTCTGGAATATTTTTTTCCTCACAGGAGCAGATATGACTTCAGTGGGAGGTTAACAAGGGAATTCATTATCATTTAATGACTTGCAAAAAAAAAAAAAAATAGGAGGAACAGCAAAGAGTAGAACAACACCCAATATATTAGGGTTTTTTTTGGTGTCCAGAAGTCAAAGACTTGGTAAATATTGGACGAGGCTAAGAAAACATAGGTCTCATGGAGTGACTGGTGAGGAGAACTTAACAATGAAACTTAATGAATTAGTTATGTTCACAGATCCCACATCACAGACGGCTGCAACCGCTTCCCTGGTCCAACAAACTGCAGGCAGGAAAGCTTCACTGTCCTCTCTGCTTGCCTTTATTTGGTATTTTTTGACTAGATAGCACTGCTAGATTTTATCTAGCTGCAATGCAGGCCAGGATTACAATGGATTTTAAATTCTGAGACTACTGTGTTTTTTCTTCCTGTTTATGGGGACACAATTCACAAGCACTAACGTGACTGTTGTCATGGTTTAGTCCTTTCACAGAGGATGGATGCGGATGCTTCCCATCAAGTTCTATGTAAAGAGGGAAGAGATCGGATAGAGAGAACATGATAGAAACAGAATTTTCATGAGAGGCAACTCTTGTAAGCCTCTTGTAAGCTTTAATATAGGACTTACAAATGGTTTAATATAATTGTAAAGTCAAATTTAAGAATAATTAGATTTTTTAAATGATAAAAACATCCCTAACTTTCTATTAAGTTATTAGGAAGGCATGTTTCAAGTGAGTTTATGTTAATAATAATTTGGCTCTACAATCCTAATGGGATAAATATAAAGAACAAATAAAAAATATATACATGTGTATGGTAATGTCTGTATAATATCAGAATATTCTAACATATAATCTAAGTGCATTCCAAACATTAAGGAATAAAGTATTTGCGCTGGAGCCTTGTATATTTTAAGCATTAAATTGCTATATGTTAGGTATGTGCTAGGCATTGCTATAAGATTGTTCCTGAGGCATTTGAGCTTATAATAACCATTTCCGTGTCTGGGTCGCACACACATAATTGCCTTACTCGTGTTGTTTGGGTTGTTTTCACTCAAATCGATGGGAGCACACCCGAGCTTACTATTAGACACATGTGACTTCAGTGTTCAGTGGTCCATAATACTAACTTGCTCACTATAAATATTCCATGAAACACTTGAAAAACAGTTTCCAAACATCTTACAAATGTAATTTGTACACTGACTTTCAAATCTCTGATCATTTTTATTCGCATTGAGGGGCTGACTTGTGAGGCACCCTCTCGGGTGCACAGGACAATCTCGGCTCCCGGCTTCCCTGCGGTTGCCCCAGTAGGTCCCTGTCACCCCCACCCAGGACCCTGCGGGAGCTCCGCCGGACGCAGAGGCCATAAGCTGGAAGGGTCTGGCGTGCGCAGTCACCATGTGGAGCAAATTCCCCGAGAGCCATCTGATACCGTCTGTCAGACTGTGACGTGAACAAGGAGTGCGCCTTCCTCACACCCGGCCACTGTGGTGGGCGCTGTTGGTGACCACTGCGGATGGCCAACATCGGACAGGCTGGATGAGCACACACATAACACTTAGTGATCGCGTGTGCGTGCACATGTGTGTGTGTGTGCGTGTGTCAGACTGCCTTGTAAAAGCACATTCTTGACACTGAATCTTAATTATAGGGAAAAATGCAGAGTTTGAAGAACATACAGGGCAGTAAGAAATCATTAATGTTTATAATAAGCTTGTTATCTTTGAGTCCATAGCCACAGCATAAAGATTGTGTGTGTATACACATACAGATATAGCTACAGATATAGATACAGATAGAGATTAATATAGTCGAGATATATAGATATATATATAGATATAAACTTCCCTTCTGAATAGATGGCTGGTTGGAATACCACATGAGACATAGTATGCTTTGTGGGAGTGAGTACCCCACGCTGTTTAGTGCAACATGCCTAATATTTAACGCAGTGCCAGCATGTAGCAGGTACTTTAACATCTGAATAAACTAGTGAATAACAGGAATTATGGTCATCTTTTATATTCTTGATAACTTGCCTGCTACTTTGGATGAGCAACATTCAGCTAGGTTTACTAAAGGTAAGTCTTCACAGTAGGTTAAGACCTATCACACTGAAGATATAAAATAGGAATGATCAAGGAAAACAAAGCTTTCTGGGAAACAAAAACAAACAACCAAACTCTTATTTCTCACTTTCATTATATAAAACATTTTTTGTTCTGGATAAGCCACCTAATGTTATATACTTATACCTCTACTAAACTATGAAATTCTCGGTGATAATAATGTTCTATAACAGCAACCTTCTTCACATGTTAGATGTAGTGACTTCACTATGACTAATATCAAACCAGCATCTGCTTTCAGTTTGGCCTTCGGGGCTGAATGAGATTTTTGGGGGAAACCATTGTTTGTAGGTATTTTGGGCTTCACACATTCTCTGCTCCCCAGTATGGGAAACCTGCTATTTCAGTTTCTGTGGTAGTTTTGTTTTAGGAGTGTGTTTTTTAAATGTTGTATAAAAAATAAAACCGTCTGCAAAAATTCCATTTCTTCCCCTGAACTCCTGGTCTATCCCATACCGTCCACAGTCAAGGTTGTCTGGGCTCAGCCACTAAGCTGTTTACGTCCTCATCCCACTTACAAATTACTTTTTTTAAATGTTGACCTTAAGAATTTTCTATTTACTGTATAATCTAACTCTGCTACTTTATCACCTATATTACATAGCTCAAATATCATAGGGGAAATGAGTTTAAGCACCATAAAAGCAAATCTGAGGTGGCAGGGTTGTTTTTTTTGGGGGGGAGGGGGAAGTTCAGGCACATTTGTCTGTTTACAGCTTCTAGCTGAGCAGAGTCAGGCCCTGAGTCCTCCGAGCAGCATAAATGAAGGGGATTATTCAGGCGATTATTGAAAAGGGATTAGTGGTAAAATTAGGCGAAACTGTGTGTCTGTACTTGCTGATTACTCTGGACACTCAACTGCCTGGGTGACAGAGATAACACGCCTGGGCGATGCCTGGTGAAGCCATCGTAACAGTGAGGTGGCCATCAGTAAGGTTAATAGAGTGCGATCGAGTGATGGGTTTTCCTCACCTGCCCCAAATGCCCGTCATGCCAGCTGAGCACTGTCAGGACCTCTCACACAGATCACTAGTTAATAGGCTAAGACAGCAATGCCATTTAATAGAGCTGCCACGAAGTCCAGCAATACTTCACACCTTTCCAAAAAATAACTAAAGTATCTGTTACCAAAAGCAAGAGTATTATTAACTAGAAACAAATTCCTAAAAGGTAGACGGGAAAACCACATAACTAGGTCACATTACATACGGAAAACGAACAGAGTGCACATTGCTATCTCAGTAATTAATTCAGTCTCCCCTGGAAGCTGGGTGTTATTATAAGCCCTCATTTTACCAAGGAGGTAACAGGCAGAAAGAGAGGAAGTAATGAAGTCAGTGTCCACCACCAATGTCCTGTATCTTCTGCTCTTTATTTACTTTATTGACTCCTTTCATCTTTACTTGGTATTCTGCTAAGGTTTTCTATACAGTTATGAGGCAGGTCTTTTAAAATAATATTCACCCACCCATCCATCTGTCCGTAGGTCCATTCATCCATCCACCTATCCACCCATCTACTCATCTGTCTACTCATCTATCGGTCTATCTATCTGTCCATCCATCCATCCACCCACCCATCCATCCACCCATATGTCTGTCCATCCATCAACCATACACCATCAATCCATCCACCCATTCTTCATCCATCCATCTGTCCATCCATCCATCCATCCACTCATCTACCCACCCATCTACCATCCATCCATCCATCCATCCATCCATCCATCCATCCATTCCTCCCTCCCTCCCTCCCTCCATCCATCCATTTAGTCACATCCTATAGCAAACAGCACATGAGCCTAGAAGTGTCAGCACGTGCATTACATCTGGCACATGGACCTCACACAGGCTGACTCTCAGAATGGTAAAGGCATCACAACAGAACAACCGCTACAGTTGAGGAAGCCATGGCATGTTATCAACGGAGATCACTGGGCACATGAGTTTTCCACAGAATAGATGTGGGGTTCCTGGTGAGGTGGCTGTGTGTCGCACAAGAACGCTGGCCTGGGGCCGTGGAGCCTGCCCGCTCCCCACACACCTCAGATGTCCGTCTTGGGGACATGGGTGGCAGGGCAATGAAGATGCCAACATGGTGTCAGAAAAGCCCAGCTGACAGGGGCTCTCTAATTGGGCAGAGCTGACAAGGTACTTGCAAAGACTTGCTCATACATATTTAAATAGACTCTTAGGGCCCTAATTAAGATTGAATTACATTAATGTGACTAATTAAGTTTTGTGTTTTTTCAATTACAGAAAAATCCATTTACTGAACAAAATAGTTTGGGCTTTGCCAGCTTTATCATTTTTTCAGCCGAGTAGCTGTACTTCAGCACTGTGTGTCCACCCACACATTTGTGAAAGCTGCTAATTCATCAGTAGAAGGTGGATTTAATCTGCAGACTAAATACATTAATACAGAAGCTGCTGATTCCAGGCATCAAGGGACTTGCTAGGAATTCTTTGCATCATTCTGTTCTCTAGTGGGTTTGTAGAGTCGTTCTTCATTCCAGGGACACGTGACACATGACAGGTGACACTTGGGGAAGAAACTGAGGAGTTGGAATGGCAGGCCAGCACACATTAGAATGGGGGACAGTGTGACTTCAGAGCCTGCAGAAGCCACCTCATGAGGAAGGCACTCACACGGTGTCTGATGCAGCCACGGGCAGAGTGTGCAGCTACACACAGGACACTTGTTTTCTGTTTCTGTTCTACCCTTTCTCCTTACGTACATAGAGCACCTGATCTCTCCTGCTTGAACATCAGATGAACAGTAACGAATCCTCAGCTACTGAAAGCTTCCTGAGACTCTGATAATGGGCTTTCGAAGTGGAAAACACCGCAAAATCACCAAGGACTCAACAATTCAGAACATGCCACAAATGGTTTTGTCTTGGTGGGGGGCGTGGCCGTGTGAAGACTCATTAATATGCATGAGGCTGTGGTGTTTTTATCTATAGTATATATACATATATAATTTCAATTTAGTGTTTTATAATTTCTGATTTTCCACTCAGCTTTGTTACAGTTCTTGAGCCTCTGAGGTACAGTTGTAAAGTCTGTGTTTAGTGACCTACACATGGATCTTCAGAGTCTGTGCCCTCTTTTTTCTTATTTCAGTTATTTCCTCTTTTCCCTTGGTCTTTCATGTCATCTGTCATTGCATTTTGGACACAGTCTATGAAAAATGTGACTGACATTTGGAAGCTCCCATTGATCTTTTCTCTGGGAGCACTTGGTTTTCTCATCGCAGTGGAGCAGCGTCGAGGGGGATTGACCTAATTCAGCTGAGGTCTGATGGTGAGAAACCTTCCGTTCACGCCTATCCTGGGGTGAAGCAATTGGTGCAGACCCTACTCCTAACTGTATCTGCCTTCCTGGCACATGGTGCTTTTATCCTTCATGTCTTGGCCTCAGTGCTGTCACTCTTGTGAAACTTCTCTCTCCCCAGGTGGACCCAAGACCCCATCTTATTTCCTAGGGAACTTACTCCCTCTCTGCACAACAGTGTGGTGAATACGTACACAAAGCACTGCCAATCAGAGTGTGGAGGCTGTTGAATATCTTTGATGGGGAAAGGGGGATATGTTACCAGGAACTATTTTCCAGAGGAGGGATAATTTGAACAAAACTGAGAGGAAAGCTATGAGAGCTGTTTTGACACAAAGGCATAGAAATTACTAGGGGAGGGAATGGCTCATGCAGAAATGTGGAAATCGAAAGGGCATTGGATATCTTGAAAATGACTCTCTGGCTGTGGTGAGGTGGAAAGCTAAGCAGGGGCCAGATCACGGGAGCATGTTATGCCACAACAAGGCATTTCATCTCAATCTCTTGTTAATGGGAAGAGCTTCATCACACATGCATTTTAAAGATACACTTTAGTTACAATAAGGAGGATGGCATTGTGAGTGTTCATAAAGCTCATGGATCCCTGGGGAACATAATAATGAGAGCCTAACTAAGGTAGTGGGGATGGAGGAGGTTTAATTTAAAAAGTTTATAATTTTCTACAAGATGCAGAGTCTTTTAAGTATGTCACTGCTGCTCCCTTAGGGACATGTCACAACTGGCATTTTGGCTGACACCATGTCACTCATCAATCAAGTATTATCTAACACCTGCTATACATAATCAGGCACTAGTCTAGTTACTTGGGGATTCAGCAGTGAAAAGAAATCAACAAAAGTTCCTCCTGCCACAGGGTTCATCTTTTGGAGGAAAGGAAGGGGCATTGTTAAGGACTGGCATCTTGAAGACAGAACATACTACACCTGCCTATTCTAATCACGTCACGTTGAGGTAAACCCGATGGGCATAATCATACTGTGGCTCCTGCTGTGCTCTGCATTTCCTTCTTTCTTAATATTGTACATTTCAACAAATACTTTCATCTAGGCCTCCGGAAATTAAAGTGTGGCTCTCCTGACAAAGCAGACATGATTTCTATGTCTCATTAGCTTCTGACCTCTTGAGAGCGGGGAATGAAGTCCCCAGGAAGGGACACCCCGTTGGGAGGTGGCACCCTCTCCCTCCCCAATGCGTGTCACCCACCACTGTGCTCAGTGCCGCATTCTGACCAACTCACTGAAAAGAAATGATGCTGGTTGTTGCTAGTGTATACAAGAAAATCAAGTCTTGTACTGAGAAAGGTGCTAATGTCTTTGAAGCTAACAGCCATACCTGGGCCAGCCAGTTGTGAGAGGTGATTTTTAACTATCATCTTTCACCACACGTCATTTAAGTTTCTCCTGGCCCAAGTGCAAAGTTTAAGTTGATGCATGGCAGTTATGAGTTGTCTCTTTGGACGGACACCATCTGCAAGTGGCGAGGGTGACAACATAAAACTCTAGTAATAGTAAACTCCTTGACTGAAGCAACTTAGAACTACCAAAGTGCTATAATTTCCACTGGAAGTGCTAATTTCATGACAGAGGATATGTGGGATTTTCAGGACTTCAATAAAGTGATTAGAAGAAGCCAACCCAACTGAGCC
Source organism: Craseonycteris thonglongyai (assembly GCA_004027555.1). Classification (NCBI taxonomy): domain Eukaryota; kingdom Metazoa; phylum Chordata; class Mammalia; order Chiroptera; family Craseonycteridae; genus Craseonycteris; species Craseonycteris thonglongyai. The sequence goes on from PVKE010000815.1 coordinate 84,705, forward strand.
TCTCCTTTGATTTCTCTTTGAATAGAATTCCAACTCACTGGTCACAAAACCTAGCAATTTCTTACAAGATAACAGGACTTCAGATACTAATTTTGTGTCTGCAAACCAATATCAAGGAGGTTCATGGAAACTACTGACAGTTGTGGGCTGACGAGTATCACCTACTGCAAGGACTCCGATGTGAAAGCCACACCTCTATGGTCTGCATAACAGTCGTGCTCATTCACAACACCTTTTCTAGGAACTCAAGTCAGTATTAGAAACAGATTCTCACAGTTTGTAGTCCCTGTGCTTTGCCTCATCAATCGTATTGATTAGCACCAAGAAGCAGCTCAGTTACAACTTTCTTTCAATGAATAGTTTCTAGGTGTTACGTAAGAGCAGTCATGGATCAGAGAAACGGAGCCATCATTCCACAATCCATTTTGCAGTCTTAAGGTATAATAACTTCAGTTGTTCACAAGTAAAAAGTAAGCAAAAATAACAAAAACAATCTTAGCATCAGTAGCCAGGAAATGGACGTATGTTTAACAACGTAAGTAGGAACAAACAATGACACAATGAGACTTTGTATTTTCATCACACCTATTTCACATGCATGATTCACCATATTTTAGTTTTTAGAGTCATAGAAAATGAAAAGCTTAATAATCCACTGATTGGCCTGGATAATACACAATGACCTAATGGGGAAAAAATGGGTAATGAGAAGCTTCTCAACTTTCCACAGCCCCAGCCCACTGGGAAGGATGCCCATGAGACGAGTCGCCCGGCTCCACACAGCACGGCTGAAGCTCCCGCCCATGGAGCCTGTACTCGGAGCACCTTCCTTCCAGGGCCTGAGAGGTGGGTGTGCAGACACTGCTGATGCACACGGCTTAACTCCCGGCCCCCAAGGCCCTTGTTCTCCTAATCATTTCTGCACAAGTCAATCTCAAATATGCCATTTACGGCAAAACCTACGTTATGATGGGGCCGTCCATTGGCATTAAGATTGGGGGGATAATGTTTACATATAAATTATGTTAGCTTTAAATTTAGGTGTGTTCACTTTGATCTCAAACTCACTACAAAAATCATTCAGTTGGTTATGCTTCTGTCTAAAACTTGTCCAAACTTGTGAAGTTCTTTTTTGATTCATTTTTTCCTCTCTCTCTCTACCATTTACAGAGGGAGAATGACATTGACGGAGCAGAGGTTTAACCGGAAGAGAAAAGGTGAGAAATGCTATTTAAAAGCCTTCACTAAAGCTTCATGTCTGCTAAGTGACGGAGACACAGCAGAAGCCCACGCGGTCAGACTCCAACCTTCTCGCTTTCTCCTGACATTCCCACCCATGGGGTCAGCTCTGCGCTGATCAATTCTCCCGTACTGACCGCTATTGCACGTTTCACTAATTTCAGCATTATTATTTAGCATTTTCCTCCTCCTTTCCCTAGGTTGCGTTTAACATTCGCTTTTAACTCATTAATTTGAATATTAGGGTCCATGTTTTAAATGTCTGTGATTAATATTATATGAAAACCAGAAACCCATGAACACAGCTTTTCTTGACACCCATTTGGGTATATGGTACTCTGTTGTTGCTGTGTCAATGATAGAATTTTTAAATTCTTCTCTGCTGTGACTGCTTTTTGAGACCAAGATTTAATTTCTAGAGTCCAGACATTTAAAAATAAACTCTAGCTATTGATTTCTTAATACTATATCTCTATATTTTAGATATTTTTTATTTTAACTTTCTGGGTTTGTTAAAAATGTTTCAAGGATACTTAAAATAAGCATGCGTCCCCTTTCCTTTTGTAGGACATACTTCTCTAGGACTATAGAATGTCGAAGGTGTCAACCAAGAGTGCTTTACCCAGCAAAGCTGTCCTCTAGGATTTAGGGAGAAAGAACTTTTCAGGCACACACAAGTTTAACCACAAAAGCCCCCCAAAGAGCCAATGCAATCTCAGGAGAGGAAACCAGAGCTGGAGGCAGCACCTGACTTCAAATTGCATTAGAAAGCAGAGAAATCAAATCACTATGATATTGGCATAAACCAGAGATGCACAGACCAACGGAACTGAATAAACAGCCAAGATGCAAACTCCAGTCAATGAAGTTGTGACCAAAGAGCCAAGACTACAATGGGAAAAGGGCGGTCTCTTCAGCCAGCGGTGTCAGGAAAACAGCCCGATGGGAACGAAGAGAGCTTGACTCCTATCTTCTATCACCACAAAAAGCAACTCCAAACAGATTTTGTTTTTTTTAAATGCTATTAACAAATAAGGTTATAGGAAGAACCAAATGAATGTTTCTGGGGATTGGTAAACCTGGAGGTTGGGACAGGAAGTTGTATGTAAGAAAAATAACACAAAGGACAGAGCAGACCAGTAACTGTGTGGGAACAATTTTTGCAACATACACAAAACAGAGCTTTGCTAAAAAGGAATTGAGATCTAGGACCAGCAGCATCTCAGAGAGCCATGATATGAACAATTAAAAATAAATAAGTTAATGTTCACGGCTTAGTAGTTCTGATTGATTTTCCCAAGCCTCTGTTGACAAAACATCAAGAATCAATTTAGGCCCCCTTTGAAAAGAAAGTTTATAATCCTCATATAATGGATTTTGAAGCCTCAGGCAGTATGGTGATGCAGAAATGATTAAAAAGTGCCCCGTTTCTGTGTGATCAATAAAACTCCCTCTATAGTAGGTAAGGCTGAATCACTCCTGTGCACACAGAGCTGTGGGCATCTGCTATTACTCTATATACAGGTTCATTGGACATCACTTCCGATAGCTTAATATAATAGCACTGAAGTCTCCAATCCAATCAAATGACCACCCTCCATCAATAGATTAAACCAAAAGACATATCAAAACTGTACCAGAAACATAACAAATAAAAATGCTGAGGAAATGACAGAAAATGTACATGTATGTGTATTTAAGATAATAATGAAATTCTATAATAACCAGTATTTAAAAGTATAAGTGAATTAATTATTGAGATCAGGTAGATAAAAGAGAATAAACATACCTAGTAGCTGTATTACTTTAAAATATATTTCCTTTAAAATTTTTGACATCAAAAGTCTAGGTTTTATTTTATTTTTAAAGAATAGACAAAACTAACTTTTGGTATTAATTATTAGTTTCTTTTAAGTGTCTATGAATCATTTATACATATATTTCCACATTACACAATGTAACTTTCTGAACTCAGAATTTTTTGTTAATACTCACTTTTTGTTACCATTGTAAAAACTGTGATAATATGACTTATGTTACAGTTTGACTACACACAGATGTATAAAGATCTCAGGTTGCATGACAGTTCTCGCTTTTAAAAATATTTTACTTTCAAGGATTTGGAACTTAAATTTTATATATATTTCTATGAATCTATTATTTTTTGGTGAATTTCTACCTTTTACAATGAATTTAGTAAGAAGTGCATATATATTCTGAAATATGCTAATCAGTATACTCACTAAATCCCATTGAAATAAATACCTCAGTAATGTTTTAAATATCTGTGCCTCATCACTTGACTCTCTTTCTATTGGTTCCAATTGTAAATACTCAAATAAACTTTATGACTAACTAATTACTACATACCTTTTATGGTATGTACATGTTTACTACATGTGTGGTCATAATTGGCTTCAAAATAGCTAGAAGAACTTCTTACAAATAAATAGAGATATAAGCTCCATTTACTCTTTTTTCAAGTCTGTTCCAACCCAATAGACATGTAATCACATTATATATTGACATTTGTCAAATGACTGACGAATCCTGAATCACAAGGAAAATACATGTGGTACTTAGGAGATCATGAGGGCAGACGCTAATATTCATAGTAGATGGTGAATGAACACAGCCAGGCACTGTACACATTTTAGGTGAATTTATCTCTGCCATCACAAGATTTATGCTTATCCTCAAACAGTTAAAGAGTGACATTAATAACTGTGACCCAGCTTCTTAAAAATGTCATCATCTAACACATCGTTTGTGAGAGTCCAGTGGTGTTCCCCATGTGGAGTCTTCAGGTACAGATAGCGCCTGCATTGGGGTTGACCTTCCTAACCCTAAACATATCACGACATAATTCAATCGTGAGTTGTTTTAATGTGTTAGAAATCAGTGTAGACACTCATTTCTACAGATTCATATACTGAATCTGTTTCCTTTAGAAAATGAAATACAAATAAAGTTGTTGGAAAGAAAAAAAAAAAAGGAAAAAAAATCAATGTAGAGAAACCACTTTATATAAACTAGATTTGAATCAGAAAGTTTTGTTATCACACTAAATTTTTGAACTCTTAAGTTATTTGCTAAAAATCACAGTGACCTTTCTTTAAATATAATTTTAATGATGTATCAGCTGAGAACATAATTATTTAGTTAAAATATTAAATGCTGTGAATATGTGTTGACATTTTTCAGACATATAGATGATTCACGCATGAACCCTGCCCACACAGGATCTATATAGTTCAGCAGGGCAGACAGCAGACAGGAACACGGAATAACAGGAACACGGAATAACAGGAACACGGAATGACAGACACACTTGGGGAACAGCAAACGTTCCTAAACATGTTTATCAGAATTCCTGAAGAGTTGTCTTCAATTTGTAAAAAAACAGCACCCAAACCATATTAAATTTTATGAAAAGGAATCAGTATCTATCCAAACAGTCTTGCAAATCAAGGAGAAAAAAAGAGAAAACGTAAGAAAAAATTACCATAGTATAAATAACTCACAGTTGACAAAAGAAGAAACCCAGATGACAAAAAAGAACAAGATTTATATACACACCCATTGCTTATATTAGAAATAGCAACTAGAACAACAGGGGTTGGGATAACTGCTGGCACTCAATAGACCGGCATAGTTTAAAAGCTGGATAACACCAAATAACAATGATAACATGAACACACAAACTCTCCACAATCTACCGTTATAACATGTGATTTCCAAAAGTTAGGCCCAAATCACTAGTATAACTTTTAAAATTGCTAAATTCTACTCTGATTTCTGTAATTCTCTAATGGCATTCAGGAATGTCGATGTGTAAGTGATCCCAAACACACTGTATTTACAAAAAGGACTGGGTCTTTAACCGTAGGTAACTATGTAACCATTTGTAGAATTAGGCACGCAGTAGATGAAATTAGAAAGTACAATGCTGTGTATGCATAATTTTTAAAAACTAGAAAGAAGCTGAGATACAGAGAGACGGTAATGCCTAATAACGTTTGCCAATTCTTTATGACTGTGTCACTGTTATCCTGTTGTCTAATTCTGAGCCCTGTAGTCTTCTTTCTATTATAGTCGGTATGCCATTGGTCTTTAGTCACATACATCCATTATAACTTACAAAAACTCCGATCATTTTATTTAAACCTCTGAGTATTTGCATCTACAACATCTACCATTATTTTGAACAGCGTATCTGAAATCCCACCGTTGCTGCTTCTCTGTGTGTTAACTTCCCCCAGGCACGGTGTAGCCTCGAGAGCATGAACTATCCTGTGGTGCAAAGGTAAACGCTGACGAAGCCCGGTTCTTCCCCACGCAAGCTCTCAGGATCTGCTTTCTCCGACATTCCACCCTCTTCCTGTGACGTTGATGTCAACTCTAGCTGAGTCAGGAAATGCTCTTCTTTTTCTGTCTTCTTCTTTTTGGTTGAGGCTTTAGAAACCCAAGACATTTTACTTCCAAATTTTCACAGTTCTTTCAATCATGTCACAGAATATATATTTTTGAATAATATGTTGTTTTTGTGTTGAAAGAAGAAACTTGGTGTGTGTGTAGCAGGTAAAAAATTGTCCCCCTCTGGAAAGACGTTCCAATAATGGGTGTGATAACATGTATTATTCGCTGTATTGTTGTGCCATTGGGAGGAGGTGGTCTGAAAATCTCACAGGAGATGGATGGAAGGCAAGGAGGAGACCGAAATGGGTCTTAACAATAACCTCTCTCCTAGCAGCCTTGACGTTTGCTAAAACTGTTCCTAAGACCGATGTCTGCCTTAGGCGCTGTGCTGCTTTTATAGAAAATATAATCAATAAATAACTTGGAAATGTTCTGCAATTCAGCTGACTTAGCTTCCCGCCCTTTTCCTGGCTGAACTGCTGGAAAGCCCACGTTTGCCCCTCCCCGCCGAGTTACCGTGTGACCAGAGGGCCTGTTGCTGCTGCTGTTGAGGAAGGAGCTCGGTAGGGCTGTCAGGAGGCCTTGACCTCACTGGGGACCGTGGTCAGTCCTGTGGACTTTGAATGACAGGACACAGCTGTGGGTTCTGCTGTTTACGATCTGTGTGACTTGGACAAAGTATCTTTCAGAACTTGTTTTCTTATTGGCATAGAAATATTAACATACAGATCAAAGACTGTCCGTCTTTCGTTAAAGTGAAATAACATAATACGTAAAAGCGGAAGGGCTATTCAAAGCTAAGACCACACAGGTTCTCGGGCCAGAAGCTCAGAAGTCAGAGAGGAGTGGCTGTTATCAGGGGGCAGCACCCACCTACCCCCACCTGCAAGCCCCCAACAACCAGCCCCACCCTCAACTGATCTCACACCCCACACTCCTCCCTCTCTCTCCCTCGGCTGTGATCGGTGCCTGGACTGTTCCCCCCACACCCCAAAAACGGTCTCCACACAGAAGTCAGCGTCACTGTGGGGCCTGCAGGTTCTGCCATCTCGTCACCTTCCTGAGGTGGCAGCACCCTGCAGGCCAGTCCAGTGCCTCCCTCTGTCTTCGCTGCCAACCCCTTGACCTTGAGCCAGGCCAGCCTCTCTGCTTCCGGAGGGGCCACTCTGCTCCCGGGGGAGAGGGAACCGCCCCGTGGGAAGGAGCCATCCATCGGGCACATATTTGGGGTGGAATATATGAAGTGGCAACTTCTAAGTTGAAAGAGAGCTATGCACACGCATGGCGTCATCATAAGTGATTTGGTGTGTAAATTTGTAGGAAGAAAAAACTAAATAGAGTATGATTCTCCAAATGGAGTCATAAAACACACACACACGTGTGAATACCTATACGTATGCATACAAATACACATGCTAACAGGCTTTCAATATGAAGAAACATGGCATGATTATAAAACAGAATGGAAAATAAGTTCGGTACGCAAGATCAGCAGAAAACTGTCTCGCCTTGGAAGGCTTTGTGAGTTTGAACGACTTGGGGGCCCTCTTCTAGGGACTGAAAGACCAGAGGGAGTCATACCACAGAGAAAACTCGTGTGTGCGGTGGGGTTTGGGCTGATGGGACCTACAGACGTGCAGAGGGAAATGCTAATGAGGATGGAGAGAGCGTGAAATGAGCTCCTTAGTTAGACAAATAAAGAGCAACAGTGACAGCGAGAATGGAGTTTATACGTCTAATTTTTTAGGTGATTTACTTTAGAAATAAATCATCTTTTTATATAAGTAACATATTACAGAATTCAAAACACGGCTCTGTTAAAACGAGAGACTGTGAAAACCACCATCACAGGAATTATGAATTCTAAGCACGCGAAGTGTGATGTGGCTGGATTTGTTTCTACAGCCCTTGCATGTATATAAATGCACTTACATACATACACGTGTCTGTGTATTTAAACAAATGCAAAATTGTGAGCAGTGCTAATAATTTAGTAATATATGAGGAAACTCAATCAGACTTAAAAAGCAATTTAACTTACATACTATAAACTATATTGACTGTATATGCATGTGTGTATATTTATATAAATGTGCCCTGTAAACTATTCCATATCTGTTCCCTTTGTTGATGTGTGAACTTTACCACTTAACATAAACGTCTAAACATATAAATATTTAATGTTAAATCGTCTGTTTATTAATAGATGTTTCTCACAATTTTGACTTTTTTTGCTTCTAAAAATAAACACACCCATACGTAATTGAAGTTAACTTTCTCAGTAAGAATTTTTAAAAATACGTTCTTATCCACCATAGGAGCAAGCGCATGGCCATTGGCTTTAATCTTAGTCCAAGGAGAAGGAGTATTTGAGAGGAACATAGTTATTACATCCTGGATCCAGGTGGCTTTTCATGAAAAGGACATGCCTGGGGCAAAACACTTCCCTCCCGCCTTCTGAGAGCAGACATCAAAGGAGGACGCTTTGCATATAAATGCGCAACTTCCACAAATGAAAGATGTTTGAATTCAGCCAAAATGAAAGTGCTTCTTGAGAAGTGTCTTTTCTGTAGCTGTCTGGTGGAGTCAGAGTGAATTCCCCGTGGCTTCAGCAACTACAGGCAGGGCGGGCAGGGCGGGCCGTGCTGGCCTGTGGCCTTTCTGTCCCCAAATCTCTGGCATACGAGGTGGGTGGGGAGAGTTATTTCTGAAAATATTATGTTGTATTATCTTTGTTTTGTTTATCATCTAGGGTTGAACTTATTTTAATTGTTAAATTAATATAAATCAGGATTGTTTGTTAAGATCCAACAACGTCTATTGAAGGAATTGTAACTGAAAAGATTTTAACAGCAAGATTAAAAAAATGAATGTGGGTAATTTATGCAAAGATCACTAGTAGATGAGCCAGAATCTCCTGCCGCTGAATAATGAAATGGCCGCCCCACGCGCTCTCCAATCACTCCCATGGAGTGTCCACCTGTAATTCTCCCTTGACTTCAAACCTATGGCATCTATTAACTCAGAGATAATTAATTCTATTTACTTGCTCAACAATACTAGAATTTAAATGTTTAAGTTATAAAAGGTAGGTAAAAATTCAGATATGTACATATATAAGTTGACTGAATAAACTAAAAATGGTTTCCATTAATTCTAGTCAATTTATATACTGACATGTAAGGCCTGCCTTTCAAAACTGCAGGACAGCTGTAGCTGACCTTGTGAGAGATGTGTGCCCACGCTGTGTTATATCTACAGAGATCACTAAGTCAGTAATAAGTGGGCAGATGAATACGTGAAAATGCTACTCATTAAAAATACAAGAAGGCTGGAAAGTGTCATAAGCTCTAGTACATTCTCTGCTCCACTGAGTAAGCTCATCCTAACTTTCTGACAGCAAATTTACTGCGGTTTGGGGGTATCATTCCAGAGAATTCTCTGGCTCTTTCTGAGGCGGTTTTGATGCTGGCCTGTAGAACACCAGGGAGCTTCCGTCTTATCTCCCTGGTTCTGCTCCATCTGTCACAATCACATGGCTCCCTAACAAGTGTGGTTCTTAATGCCAGTTCACAGCACACGTCAACCACCTACTGCATCTTTCTGCAGTGACTCATGGGAAACGGGTGTGACTGGTAAGGGAAGCAAGGTAGAAGGAAGAAGTTCCCGAATGCAAAAACACTTCATGAGTATGTATATGATCAGAGAGGGTTGTAGACTCCCCTTCCTTAGGTGTGTTTTAAGAATAGAAAAGTCAGCTTAAAGTAATTTGGGAGAGAAGTTCAGTGATGAGATTTTGATGCTAATTCTTTTGTAAGGAGAAAATAACACTAATAATACTAATAAAATATCACTAATAACAACAATACACTACTAATAAAGTACTAACAACCAAGGGCTAAACCATACGAATCAGGGACACGATCAAAGATCACAGGGGGTTATCACTTTAACATTTGTGACACTAGCTACATAAAATACAATTAAACAGGCCAGGTTTTTTTGTTTGTTTTTTAAATGAGTCCATTCAGTCTGTTTTGTAAGTTGTAAAGTAAGTGTTGAGTAGGTTGGTATCCACTCCTGAAGCAATAAAACATCCTAGAATCTAGATAAACATCAGTTGCCAAAGAAATCTGTATTTATATTTACTGCTTGGAAAGTGGCCAAGCCACATGGCATTGATCCTAGTCCACTGCATGAGAGCCTTCAACCATCTGTAAGGACCTGGCGCAGAATGCACTGTGTTCTGTGCGGGGAGAAGTTCGGTTTCCCTGGTGTAGACGCAGGGTTTCTAGCTCGCTAGAGGTGATTAACGTGTAACCAAGGTCTACTTTAGAAGCTTTGTTTTCCAACACCCTGTAGAAAGAAAGCTTTTACTTCACAAAAGCCTTTCTGATCAAACTTTGGTCATCATTTTTTTTTTTTTTTTTTAATTTCAGTTCTTGCAATTCTATTCTATGAAGTTATATGAATTATACTTTTAGAGACTCCCAACTGAGTTCCGGTGAAGGGCCTCTGTAGGCTGGTTTAAAGCTTAGCATTAGACCAATTTAACTTTTCTCAGAGTTACGATAAACATTTAGGGTGAAATATGATAATGCAGCTTGAAAACTGTTTTATGATCTCTGCGTTGCCAATCAGAGGCTATTATATACTTTAAATAATTGTCCACAATTTTGTAGATCTGGGGATTGTTTAAAAATCATCTAAAATTGATACAAAATCTTTTTAAACTAAAAATAAAAACTAGTAAGTCTGTATTGTTATAGCAAGACCATTTTAAACCGATAACATTTTTATGCCACTTTAAAATTTTTTATACATTAGCATAATGCACTAGAAATCTGAAACTTAGATTGTTCTTCAATTAAAATAAATTTTCATAAAACAAAAAGCTTTGTTCTTCTGAGTCAGAAAATTAAAAGTATGTCATGAAAAAGATCATCATATAAATATGCCTGCAATGCATGCCTTTCTTATGGACAGGATACAGGGTTAGAGAGAAATAAGTGGCTGGATACATTCTTTCTCTCTCCCTGCACAAACCGCCCCCCCCCACACACACTTCTTAGATATAACTTAAACATTTAAAACTATAGTTGTCTCCCAAAAGTGTTACCCTTTGAAGAATCATTTACTAGATGGTAAGAAAATTGTCTGTGGTATCAATTCTCTTCCTGGTGAAATGTGTGTAAGGGTATTAAAGGGAAGTTTGTGAAAAACACCCAAAGGAATTTAAAGACAGAGATGAAGACAACTGATCTTAGAAACCCTTACTTAGATGGAGATATAAGACATGTTAACAATTATCAAGAAATTATGAACCTACCAACAGGAAAAATGTTGAATTATTTCGTATTTTCTTATGCAGGTCTTTAACCAAAGTAGTTAGGTATTCACTGGGCTATATAATATTTTGTAGCTGGTGTAAAGATGCAAAATACTGTCTTCTGAACTCAAGGTAGATTTAAGACATTGATGTTATTGATTGCCAATAAGCCTAAGATTGTTTACATAGCAGTTATCAATTTCTGAAATGGCTAGAAAAACAATTAGCTGTTTAATTAACACAAAGACTTTATAATATAAAATGAGGACTTCACATGGGTGACTCCATTTCAAAAATCTGAATACCAAAAGTGATATACCGGTAATACAATTTGAAATACGTAAATAAATGAAAACATGGACCAAAACATATGATTGAGAAGTTGCTTTGGGATTTATTTATGGCCTTTCAAGTTATAAAAATCAATTGCCGCGGGTCTCCCTCAGCATTTTAAAGTAATTTCTGATGTTCAGAAATCCATAAGAATTTCAAGTTTTTAGAGAAAGCCCATATGTAAAAGTAATTTGCATTTGAAAGAAATATAGTGCATGTGAGGAAAATTACAAAAGTTTTACACTGGAAGAATCCGTCCATTGATGATACAGTATTGTAAATAGATAATCTAGTTTTTAATGTGCCATGAGAGGAGAATAAAACAGGATACCATATATTACATAAGAACAGACTAACTCCAGAATCTTAGATACAAACTTTAGAGAGGAGAAAAAGGAATGACGTTATCAAGAAAGATATATTTTAATTTTTTGAAGGGATCAGTTTGGCCACAGTAGTCAGTGTCACTGATAGTGTAAGATAAAAATACCTTCAACGACCTTCCCTGTTACCTAGAATCAGAGGAACTCGGTCCTGTTAGAGCAACTTCAACCTAAAAGCACAGTGAGCAGGTTCAGTTCTCTGGTGATGTTACGACGTGTGTGCCAGAGACCTTCTCTGTTCAAGGTCAGGATGACCTAACTTCCCGTGGGATCATCTACCCAGTGAAACCATGCGTGACTAGGATTAGTGCCCTGACTGGAGGGATCCCATCTGCTCCCTGTCCTGCAGTCACGGTGGTGACACAGGCAGGAAGCAACCCTCAGCAGACATCGAGTTTGAGGTGTGGTGGTCTTAGACTTCCAACCCCAGAACTTTGGGAGACGAATGCCTACGGTTCATAAGCCACCCAGTCCATGGTATTCTGCTATGACAGCCCCAAGGCGCTACGACAGCCAGTATCTATTTGTGTTAATCACATCCTGCACGTGAACTTAGGGGTATCTTGTTGTTGTTGTTGTTTTGTTTGTTCTTGGTATTTTCATGTGGCGAATAACCAAGCTCCTTTATATTCAAGAATCTGTATTTAAATTATTTTCCTTAAAGGAAAATCTTAAAAAATGAAAGATGTGACCTTTATAATTTAGCATATTTTGTCAGGAAGAAGTATCTATTAGCTGATGCTTTCATGTCCATTAGTCTTAAAAGCATATTGTATATCAGCTTCTTTGAATAACCATTTAGGGTATTTATCCAAATAAAAGGTAACTGCTTTGAGATAGGTATTTGGTGGGTTTTATATTTTTTCAGCATGCCTTCATTGCTTGAAGTTGTTTCATAATTTGTTTTGCAATTCCACTCACAGTCCACAACCCATTCTTCTAAATATCCTCACTGATGTCAATAGTTCTTGGATGCTAGGTTTGAGGTGTGTGTGTGTGTCTGTGTGTTGTGTGAGTGAGTGAGAGAGACAGTGTGTGTGTGTGTGTGTGTATAGTTAATAGCCAAAAGTCCTTCAGAAGTGGTACCAGAGGATGGAGCTGTTGATCACGTTGGTCAATGTTACTCTTGTCCAATAACAACCATAGTGGAATCAAGTCCCTCCAACACTACACTCACTGCTTCAGTTTGCTTTATAAATGTTTTATCTTTCTCAAGTGTAGATACTATCTTCCTTCAAATAGGATAAGCATTCCTTTCTTAACAGGGAGAATATTTTAATAGCACGCACTCTACTAGGCAATAATGAAACTATTTTCTTCAACATCAAAATGATATCAAGTCATGGTTGACTAATTGTGAAGAAGTTAATATTATGACTAATATTTAATATATGCTACATAGTTATGCTCTTAGGGCACATAATGTATTTAAGTGCAATTAAAAGAAAAAGGAGGAGACAGAAAAAATGGGGGAGAGGAGGAAAAAGAAGAGAGTACACAACAGAGGGGAATTCTTTTGGTCTTTGCTGGATTACCTAACTGCCAAGTTCTGTTAACTTTAAACTCTTCCTGTCAAAGTGATATAAGCTGGCAAGAAATTTTAATGAAATAGTCTTTTGAATCTGTGAAGTTAAAGTCACTGTCCAATCTAACACTTTACAACTATCACAATATATTGTGCTTTATGTGCTTTAATATACAAATAACTCTCAGAAAGTTAACACATGTCTTTTGGGGTGACCTTTAAAAATTGAATATTAAAGGTCATTAGAAAAAACATTTTCTAAAAAGACTATTTCAGTAAACATACATTCAGTTATTTCCTCTGCTGGTACAACAGAATGGACATTGGAATCATCCTATTTTCCCCTGCTCAAGGGAAACTAAACTTTGCTAATCATAAAATGTAATTTGACAAAAATGTGAAATAATCGTATTCATGTAAAAATGTTCCTTCCAACATCCTTCTTGTAGATTTGCTCTGTTGAATTACTTCTACTCAGTTTGTTTATTCAAACAAGAAAATTATGACTAAAAGACCAGTGAGATGAACTTGCCTTGCCAAATTTCACAATTTCTGATACAAAATTTGCAATGTAATCAATATACTATTGATTTAGGAATGTGTAAATAAACGAGTGACGTGGAATAGGCATCTAGAGAGAGATTTCAGTATATGTGCAAAGTTAATATCCAATATAGCTGTCGAGAAAACAATGAGCTAGTTAACAATTACTGGGAAATTGGTAATCCACATGTAATTACAGTGCATACAGTACAGCTTGTCCCAGCCTTCTACAGAAAATAACTCTGCAGTGTAAGCAATATAAATAATTCTAAAATAATTTGGGGGTGTCTACATTCAGACACCAAATACTGGTCTTGTTGAATAAAGAATTTTCTCATTCAACAATAGCAGACCTTCCAAACTATCGCCACAAAATTATTTCAGGATATTTTTAAAATATTTAATATAGCTTTATTAAATATTCATAATATTCTTGGATATAATAACTTTATCTCTATTAATTTCAAAAAATTATTTTATACAATTCCTCCAAGTTAAAATGCTTAAACTCTGAAAGAAAATATGAGTGGGAAGAATTACAGCTACTTGACATTCTATGACATCAAGCTTCCCGCTCAGACCATTCCACACGTCATCTGCTGTTCTGAGACTTTTCAAATGTTATGTTAAGTATGCTGGTCATAAGGGTCAATCGTTAGGCAAATCCAAACTTTTTTCTCAAAACTGCATTTCGTTGCCTGCTCTAAGGGGCTGTGTGATGAATGGTGTATTGTCTCTGTCACTTTGGACATGCAGACAACTGTTGACATGTCTATCAGCCCTGTCACTCACAATGAGGAATACCGAGGACCAACGGCACACGAGTGTTTTTTATTTTTCTTGTACATAATCAGTATCATACTAACCACACTTTCCTAGGCAAGTGCTATTTGTCCTCAGCAATCTCTCTTACACAGGTTTCATTTCTGAAATAGTTAAATTGAGAATTCTGAGGGAATTTCAGACTGAACCTAGAAGAATAAAGAAAAAAAGGTAATTTCCACAGAATGTTTTATGAGCAGTTGCCTCAAACAAGATTTTCTCTCCTAGTGGCTTTGCAATCCCAGGACTGACACAGGCAAGCACAGACCTATTTTATTCATTTCAGAGCGAAATAGTCAAGGAAGAGCCAGTTGGTGCAAAAATTGATCATAATCACACATTACGCAAAAAGACAATCTGGTCCACACTGATTACTTCTAGCCATTTATTTTCAATAATTCTGTAATCTTGTGCACAATGGGGGTGTTTTGCCACTTTTTCGCACTTTTATGCAATTTCATCCTTTTATCTAAATCTGGGGAAACATTTTGCAAACTCTGGGATAGTTTTGAAACTTTACACATGATTTTTAGCATCTTTGGTCTAGTTTCTGTGTCTGGACATGTCACTGAATGTGCATGAGATGCTACAATGACATTGCCTCTAAGCTTTTGGCTTGAAAGGAGAAATTGTTTTATATTACAGCAGCATAACCATATTGGCTGATAGAAACTACATTTAAACTGCTACTGAAAATTCTGCTTTTCTGGAATTAAAAAATTCAAGAAAAATGGTAAAAAAAATGATAATTAAGAATCACTATAGACAGCATTGATCAAATACAAATTACATTATTAAATAAAAATAACTGAGGAAACGGAAAGGCTCTTTGAAATGGTTAAAAATTTTTTTTTGAAATAGTGTTTTTAAAAAAGATTTATTTTATTGTTTGGGAGAGAAAGAGAGAGAGAGAAAGCGTGAGCGAGAAGGGGGAGGGCCCAGAGCAGTCTCCATCGTTATACATCATCAGTTGTGACACAGTTTCACACCTGTGGGGCAGGTTCCTGGGGGGGCCTCCCACACGGGAGGTGAGAACCTTCACCTCCACCCCAGCAGCTACCAGTTGCGCTGCAGTTCAGCATATGGGGTTTGCATGGCAAATGCTGAAACCTGTAGCTATCCCAGCATCCTCAGTTTTTATATTTCTTAATCATCCATTTTCATAAAAATAAATATTTGAACAATATCAGAACAATCGTCAGTAGCTTGTTGCTTTCAGACAATTCACTAAGAGGCAGGACAAAACTCAAAATGCATGAAGACCAGTGGAGCAAAAATAATTGACTAAAGCTATACAGAAAAATGTCAGAAAAAGAGACAAAAAAATGCAATGTTATACAACCATCCAATATACTCAAACCTATGTAAACAATTAGTGACAGAAAAAAAAATCTATGAAAACAATTAGTGCCTGAAAATAATTGTAATTGCAGCTGAATTGGTTTTGACCCTGCAGTGGCTGAACATAAATATTTTAACTGTTATTGCTTATTTATTTTCTGGTAATATTCAGGTCCTCATCATATCCACAAAAAATGACCAAGTTCAAACGTCCACTGGATGAGCTTGCTATCTTTTGACATGTGATCATAAAGCAAAATAAACAAATAAAATTTTTATTCGGGGTACAGGACTTACGTACTACTGTTACAGGCATCTGAGCCACCCCTCGGTTACATTTGAGCCTCTGAGGATCTGTCACGCCTTCGCACCCAGTCCATGTGGCCATTCACGACAGTCTGAGATCTTGCTGCCCCCGAAGCTCCCGCCATCCATCTCTGGGCCTCTGGTTCCTTCTGGCTCCCATTGCTGACAGCGCATCACAGAGCGCCGATGAGACACAGGACAGAGCTATGTCACTGGTGCTGCCGCTACGAGACACCCCACAATTCCCAGAATGTACCGTCACAACCGTTATAAACCACTCAATTTCAGGAAAAAAAAAAATGTCTCCTTAACAATGTTAGAGTGTTTTAGGAAAAAATGTCTTACTTTTAATGTTAAACTTATTTTGAAATTTTTCCTCCTGATTAAATGGAATGTAAGTACTAGTGGTGCATTGATAATAAATATCATCTCTTCAAACAAAAAATACATTCAAATATACGAGTACTTTGAATACTCAAGATATAAAAAATGAACTTCACATGTTCTTCTTCACCTTTCACTAAGTGATCCAACTCATTTATACTTTTCCACCCAAGGCAGATGACATGCAGACGGCTCACTCCCCTCTTAATGGTCCCTCTACTCCAATAAGCCAAAGTGATGTTCTGACATAATCTACAGCCCCGCTACCAAAAGCGTAACAGAAACCAAGCGCATGTGGCTGGGAAATCTTGGACCGGTGTTCCCTTGTTATTAATAAAGCGCGTCTGTTTACCTCCTAAATTTCAGCTCCTGCCCCTATTCATCTGACTGTTATTACACTCAATTCTCAGGTGTTCATAAATCCTCCATCCATTGTGAAAAATGTCTTTTAAAAGATAATTTAGCACTGTGACTTTTCTTGTGGAGTCAGAAAGGAGGCTGCCACCAGAGAAAAGTCTCTTTTATGGAAAGGAAACAAAAATCATGGAAGGTGTAAAATACGACAGTATCACAGGGCAGATATAAGAGTCTAAGGGAGGGTCAGTGTTGAAAACTATTTCCTGGGAGATTGATATCAACTTTAGACTTATAGCAATGTGAAAAATAATTCTATCAGCAAATAAAGGAAGGAAACCATTTAAGGTTTAAATGTGTGATTAATTTATTTTACCATGTGATCCTGAGTTCCACAGCGGGGGGAGATATTTTTGCTACAGAAAACAACATATAAATAGTTGGGTGAAACTGGGCAGAACTCATGTCAGTCAGCCTTCTCGTGTCTCACGTGTTGGGTCCTCCTAGAACCTGCACAACCCTGAACTAGTCCAATACACAAACTCTAATTTCCCTCTGATTGGAATAGAATTTACCATTAATCTGTTGAAGCAAGCCACTGATCTTACTACAGTGGTTTCAAAGACTTAAGGCGCCTGGTTAAATAATGAATTAACTCAAGTTAATTCATTATTAACTCAAGTTAACTGAGATGTGTAAGTACTGACCCCAAATCCAGCCATGTCTACCTTCTGGCCTACAGTTTCTTGACCTTGTTGCCTATGCAGTGACATAATTTTGCACCAGGTAAGTCTTTGTTGTGAGAATGTGTCCTGTGCTGTGTACGACCTTGCACAGCACACCTGGCTGTTCTTTCTCTCCCAGGCACGGCAATCACAACCGTCTTCAGACATGGCCACATGTCTCCTTGGGAGAGGATGAAATCGTTCCAGGCTGAGAATCCATCTTTTAGGCTCATCTAAACTTGTAATACAGTGTCAGATGGGATCAGCACAGTCCTTTAAGGCCCAACGATGTCCTAAAACAAGTATGAAAAATGTAAGATCTCTAAAAATGGGCCTTTAAAATATACGCTCCTATGTTGTCCAATGTCAGCCTGCATCCTTGTCTCCTTTAGAATCTATGAAACCATAGCAACAAGACAGCTCTTGCGAACGTCGTCATTGGCAGAACCGTGGTTGGTCCTCCTGGCCTTGCTGCGGCTTCCACATGTGCCAAGCAGACCTCAGTGGGGCTGTTGGTAACCCTCGAGCTTATTCCCCAAGTTCCTTGTGTTCCAGGTTAAGAGAAGTTGTGTGTGTGTGTGTGTGTGTGTGTGTGTGTGAGAGAGAGAGAGAGAGAGAGAGAGAGAAAGGGGAGGGCGCAGAGCAGTCTCCATAGCTGTACATCATTAGTGGTGACATAGTTTCATTCCACACAGGTGGATGTGGGGCCACGTGGGGTGGGAACTGAACTGGGGGCCTCCCGCATGGGAGGCGAGAGCCTTCGCCACCGAGGCTTGGTGGTTACCAGTTGCATCACACTTCAGCATATGGGTTTGCACGGGCCAGGGATCGAATCCCAGAGCTGACGACTGCAAGGAAAGTGCTCTCCTGGCTTCCCTATAATTTTGATTATGCGAAATCCAGCATAGGGTTTTATGATCTAATTTGGAATTTAAGGAATAAAGGAGGATAGTTTAGCTTTCGTTTTCCTACTCTAGTCTAGCCCACTGAAAACAAGCACACTGAAATCTGCCACCATTTACCAAAGGTGGTTTTCCATCAGCTTGTGACATTTCCGTGATGTTGAAACAGTTTTATGTTGATTAGTTACTGAAAAGTATTGATTTTATCATTCATTATGTTATATTAATAGTGGACTTCTTTTTCTGTGGAATCAAAACATGTCATTTCTATTCTCTATTTCTCATAAGATAAAAACCCTTATTTAAAAACAAAATG
>PVKE010000815.1:103725-122020 GCA_004027555.1 Craseonycteris thonglongyai
TCGAATCCCGGCTCCGGCCCAGGCAGGACCCACGTGCTGAACTGGGGAGTTCCCACAGTTCGGTTCTCTAACTGTCTCTGTCTCTGTCTCTCTCTCTATCTGTCAAAAAGTAAAATAGAAATAACTATGCACTGAAGACAAAAAGATAATTTCTCTCTATAAATGTGAAAAGATAAAAAAAAACAAAAAAAAAAACAAACAAAAAAAAAACAAAACAAAATGTATAAGAGGCAAAGAGCCAACACTTACATGACATATTTAGGATTTACATTTACACATGGACACATGAGTGATCACACACACACACACACCCAGGAGAGCACACTTTCACCCAAGGTGGTAACGACACAGCTCAGTAGAGATTCTATTCCACAGCAACCCACGCCTCTTAAGCTTCCTTGTTGGCTCTTCTGGGGCCACGTCCAGCATCCTGAACTAGCGAGATGCCGTGTTCATGGTCCTGCCCGTGCCTCCCCGGCTAGCACAGTGACGGTGTCCCTAAAACATGTCTGCCTCCATCACACACAGCTGCGGCAGCATCACGGACCACAGACACAACTGGTGCGTAGCTGCTGGCTGTTATTGGGCATAGACCTAAGTGAGGATGCTTTTTAAATTAAATGTCAAGTCCAGATTGACACTCAGACGCAGCCAGGCTGACATTTGAGTTGTCACCATCTCTCTGTGGTGAATGGTGGGCAGAGGCCCCCACCCCACCCCTGACACACACAGAGGTCTCAGTCCTACCCAGCCTAGGGGTGGGGGTGCGGGTGGGTCGTGTGTGCTGGGAGGGGGTGGGGGTGGGGGAGGCCAGCTCTGTATCACTGGGAAGCTGAACTTCACTTTCCATTATTATTGGATCTTAAATTATTTAGGATATTTTAGGAACATTCCTTGTAGATGAATCAATAATTTAGAAATTTCATTCAGTGTTAGGCATGAAGAGGAGAACTGAATTCTTTCTACGCAGTAATGTCCATGAAAAATGGAATCACTGATTCTCAGGTTATAGTTTTGAGGGGCGTTTTTATTCTGTTACTATTAATATCTAGGGCAAGAGTCTAAGGATTTCTTAGCCTTTCTTTTCATTTCAGTTTTACCAACTACCACCTGCTAGATAAAAAAAGGTGTGTGTGTGTGTGTGAGATTAAGCTAGTTGGATGTGAAGATTGGTGTTGTTTTGACAGTTCTGGAAATTTTCCAGCTCATACCTTTTAACATCTGGCCTCTGCTCTTCTTTGCCTCTCTTTCTGGCCTCCAATTAAACACATGCTAGACCTTCTCTTTCTATTGTTTACGTTCCCTTATTCCTCATGCTATTTTGGCACACTTTTTTTGACATCTCCTCCAGTTTTCAAGTGTTGTTAATTTCTTGATTAACAATTTCACTGAGTTTTAAATGTTCCTTATTATATACATTTTTGAACTTCTATTTTCAATCCAATTCAGCTACATCATTGTATTTTCCAATTTCCTGAAAATATGTTCAAGCTTATGCTACTTCTTTTAAGATACTCATCATACTTTCAAAATCTCTGCTATTAAATTTAGTACCAAAAAAATCTGTTAACATTAATTGTTTTTCTGCCGTCTACCATATGTTCATGAGGCTTGCTTCTTCGTGTGCTTAATTATAATGTGATTCATTGTCAGATGCTTACTTCACTGTAAACTAATTTCTGGCAATGATTTAAATAAGGTTCTGGAAAACCAAATTAAAAAAGTTCTTTTTGCTAAATGATTTGACCAATTTCATGTCTTCAGTCCGTATCTCTGATGAGCATTTTGTTGGACCGCAGAGAAGAGAGTTCCCAGGAAGGGGGCCGGTTGGATTTAACACGTTAGTGAAGCATTTGCCTTGTGAAGACATGATCATTGATTCCTAGGAACATTGTTCAATCTTTTTAAGGATTTTTTAATACGTCCTTTTGTAGTTTTTCTTTTTACCTATCCACCCACAGAGATCTCATAAACTCTTTCATTCCTTCCCTCTGCATATTCTTTGAGGTGTCACCCCACCCTCTGACTTCAATATCGTCACATCACGACGACTTTCCAGAGTACCCATCTGCATCGTGTATTTCTTTTGAAATTTTTGTGGTTTCAAGAACACGTTAAATGGAATACTAGTTAGCGATAAGAAAAGTTGAACCACAGTCACTTGTAGGAATGCTGATGGACCTTGAGACCATCTTACTTTAAAAATATCTAAAAACTCAGTTGCTTTTACTTCACACATTTACTTCTCCTGTGTTTTCTGTCTTAGAAAATAGCAGCACATTTCCCCGAGCTAGCGAGGTGAAAGCATAAGATACTGATGAGAGACCCACCTTACATGAGCATCTCGGGATGAATTCCCCCTTTCCCCTCCTGCACCCCCATCCAGCGTGCTCTGCGCTCTATGCACTTGGAGCGCACGGCCACTGTGTCCTCTCCACATGCTCTTCTCTGTACAGTGTGGGTCCCACCATTTACACTGTCGGACTGCTATGGTTCTCACCGTGGTCACCATTCTCTGATGTTCTTACTTAAACCAAAAGACCAGTTTGTCCCACAGCATGAATAACACCTGCAAACGCACTGCTCATGGGAGTGTTGCACCCACTCCACGCCGTCTCTACATGGAGGGAGGCCTGCGTCCTGTCACTGTTCGCCGCAGGCTGGGGCATGCTGTCAGCTACAGAGAGCACTCAGATTCCATCCTCTGAGCTGACAGTGCAAGTACCCTTTTATTCCAAGTGCAATTAATGAAGTATATGATCTAAGTGTAATTTTTAATGGCCACCCGCCCATATGCTGTAGAATTTGAGGCATGAAATGAAGCATTAGATTTCTGTACTCCGGTCGTTAGGGTTTAATGGGGCCTAAGTGATGCAAACCTATTCGAAGGTAAGCTGATAAGATAAAGAATAAGAAGCTGTTTACCACTGTCAGATGCTTATTTATGTATTTCAGGAATACTTCCCAGAGCAGATCTTCGGAGCACTGATCCTGATAATTTCATGAAATTCTATCACAACTCTCTTCTGCTAAACCCTAAAGAAGCCCAATGTCTTACCTTCAAACAATACCATTTCCAGGAAAAATAAGAACAGGCTTATTTATTCTGATAAATAAAGAAGCATTTCACAAATAGACACACTCAGCTCCACAAACATTTTCAGTTTCCATCCCATGATCACAGTTTGGTGAGGGAGATACGAATTGAAATGCATAATTTAAAGCGGCACAGTACTTGCAATGATGTTCATAATCAGAATGTAATGTGTGAAAACTGAAGGTAACAAAGAAACAAAAACTCATGGACACGCTCAATAGTTTAGTGGTTATCTGAGGGTAAGGGGGAGGGGGGTGGGAGAGATGGGGGTGGGGAGAAGGGAGGGGGAATCAAACATACGGTGATGGAAAGTGAGCTGATTCTGGGTGGTGAGCACATAATTCGATGTATAGACAATGTCATGTAGACTTGTACACTTGGAAACAATGTAATTGTTATCAATCAATGTCTCCCCAATAAATTTAACAATTAAAAAAAAATGTAATGTGTACATAAGGACCAGCTTGCAGAGCGATGAAGCTTTGATTTTTTCCCATGCTATACAATTTATAGCATCTGATGAATAACAAATAAATATAAATACAATTATTCTAGTAATGCCTTTTTAAATTTAGCTGGATATTTTTTTTCTGATATCTACAGGCATACAAAACTTCTAACCTGTCTATTATGCCTTTTCGATAATAAAATATAGATATATGGGGACTCCATTTTCTGCTCGGTTTTGCTGTGAACTTAAACCTTCTTTGAGAAATCAAAGTTTATTTTGAAATGAATACGGGAAACTATTTATGTGTGTGCATATGTATGTATGCATAAATACATATACATGTGTTAATGAGGCTATACTCATAAGCATATGTAGACAGTATATGAACAAGTGTCTACACACACAAAAATAAACTGTTTATGACACTGTATGTGTTTTTAATCTTCATAGCAGCTTTTTGAAATCGATATTCTTGTCATTTTAGTGGCATGCAATCCAAGACTTGGGATGTGTGGTGTCTTCCAGATTTCACGGGGCTCTCAAGGCCATGCAAGGCTTACCTACCCTTGCCTTCCTTTGCTAACCATTACTCAGAATCATGTTACTACCTTCGTTGCTGAATTTACATCCATATAACTGGAAACATCTTTTAAAAAACAATGTATTAAAGTTTACAGATTATATCTTAATATTTATGTTGACCACTTTGTGTTCATTGATTTGTTTGTATGAGGACTGCTTTTTAAAATTAATCAACAATAGGGGCAGCGAGAGGTGGAAACCTCATATCTACTTGAGACGTAAATGCTTCCCAGCTTGTGATGATTTAGGCAAAAGCCCAGCAAGTTCCCCCAGGGATGTTCTGTCTTCTCAGATTTTTCTCAAAGCGTGAGATTCTGTGTACTGCTGTGACTTGATATGGTGGGTGGTGGTGGTGGTGGTGGAATTGGCCGTTCTTTACTTTTAATTTTGGGGATTCATTTTCCTTTTATGTAAAATATTTATTTTGCCTGAGTTACTGAGAAGTGCGCATCCCTTCACAGCGACGCCAGCGCCTGACTGCTGTGAAGCTAATTTAATTCTTTTCTGTTTAAAATCCAAGCACACCTTTAGACACATAACATTCCACTGTCATTTCCTAAATTATGTACGTAACCCCCAGAGTGGCTAGCTTGTACGTCCATGTATTTTTCAGATCGTAAATGAAAATCAAGCTCATGGTGCAGTCACTGGAAACAAGGGTGGCACCTGCTGGGGAGCAACAGGGCAGTGACCCCAACTGAACCTGTGTCCCCACGGTCTTTGGACACCTGGATGCACCAGAGGCATCACCTAACATGGATTCATTCGCTCACAAGGGTTTAATGACAAGTTCACAGTCATTTCATGGGAAAACTCCCATTGAATATCTGGAAAGGTATGGTTTTGGGTGTGACAGACTTGTGATACTTTCTATATTTCTCTGACAGGAATTTGCAAGTAGGTCCTACTCTATCTTCGGGATGGTTTCTCATGGGACATACGAGTAATTTGATTGAACGGCAATGAAAGAAATGAAATGGCTCTACTGCCCGAGCACTTGGGGAGATGGGGTGTCTGTGAGCTCGCTGGTGGCCTGGTCTGTCCATGGGCCTCATGGAGACCCCACATGCTCCCACACCGTCTGCCCCTCCTGTGGGACAGGCCGCCCCTGGGTCTCCAGGTGGCAGTAATCTGTGCTCCCAGCTGAAGGCCTTCCCTGCCAGGTGCAAGGTCCGGGTCCCAGCCGCTCCACAGCCCACATCCCTCAAGCACGCTGTCCCCCACAGACGCCCTCGGCAACGGCCCTGAGTCATGTCTGCTGTGAAGTGCCCGTCATCAGCCTGCAATTAACTCCACACCAATATTTCTCACGGAGCCCAGTTGAGTGAGACCTAAAACGATACTCGTCGTTTTTAACGTTAAAAAGGTATCAGAATAGTTTCAAGAAAACTTTAAATTACGTTGTGCCTCTAATCTTGAATCTATTCCATGTTAGGCTGCACATGTTTCCTCCACAGATAGACAAATACTGATGAGAAGGAAAGAAATATTCACAAGGTTATGGTGTTCTTACTGAAATGAAAGAGACAATGACGCTGATCACTAGGAAAATACTGGGGCCTGAAGCCTGCTCATCTCTTACGAGACGTGCAGGCTGAGTTACACGTTTATACTATTTGTTAGGAGGAATGGGGTACACTTTTAATTCAATGCTAGTAGAATCATTTTTAAAAGAAAATTCAGTGCATCGTCTATGTGTTGCATTATGTGCTCACCACCCAGAAACAGCTCTTTCCATCACCAGATACTGTAGAATTGTATACCTGGACCCTATGTAATTTTTAATTAGCCAACACCACCTCAATAAATTTAACAATAAAAAGAAAACAAAATCAAATTCACTTGACCGTATCCTAGGAAACCTGTACCTGTAGACCTACTTAAGTAATAAGTGTTGACAAACATTGATGCCAATAGATCAGACCAGAACCTTTAAATTCAAGACACACCTTCACAACTCCTGTAGCATTTGGCCAGTAATCAGTTCCTTGTGGTCGTGGGGCTAACACACACCTGCTGTAATAGCACCGTGAATAATCATAACGGACATTTTTGTCTCCACGTGGTCCATTTTGACAGAAACCAAATCATCGCACTGAAATTTATTATGGTGTGAGTTTTGCAGAATGTAATTTTTAAAAAGGAGAGACTTAGCAATTTGTATTGTACTGATTTTCACGTGTAGCTTTGCTTTCATAATTTATCTGGTGTGTATTTATTGAACTTTCACAAATAGGTGAGATGTTCCTAGCCTCCGTGCCCTCTCCCCCACCCCCCCCTCAATAACCTTGCTCACTCTGTGAACCCATATTTTGTAAGAAACTGGCTTTGGCGTGCCCCAGGTAGAGCACACCACCTGCCTTAAGCAATCAGCCTAGTGCACGTCTTTCTCACATGAGTTCACTAACGGCCACCCTCAGCGCTCTGGGCATTCCACAAATCAGGTTTCTGCTCTTCCTCTCGACTCCGTGTGTGCAGGGCCTACATGGAGCCCAGAACAGCTGCAGTTGTTTCCTGCCAAGTTAGAAGGTCAACAGGAGGGGGACAGCCAAGAAAATGCTAGGGGAGTCGATCTAGGCCCCCCATCATATTTAATGTCAAGCCCGATTTAACTCTTGGCATCATCAACCATGAGACAATAATGTTCTTGCAATCATCTGCCCGCCGGTCAGGCCCGCACTTATTTGCAAATAAAGCATCTACTGGACAAGACACTTATGACCAGGGGTGGGTTACAAGTAACAGGCTAGAATTTTTTACACGTCGGAAAAGTGACAATGGCCACGTTCTCACATGAGGAGCTGAACATCTGTCTCACAACTGCACAGTGGTGTGTGAAGTGGAGTTTTTGCTCTTTGGACCTCATAGTATGTGTTACCAACACTACAGTAGCAGGCAATGGGGGTGGGGGAATAGCTGGATGATGCATTCTATGGTCAAAAAATAAAGAACCTTGGTTTGTTACACACTTCTCAAAGCAATAGGAAAGGAAGTGTCGCTAAGAGTGGCTCTACAGTCTTTGGTCTGCAACACATTTCTACTAAGGTTAATTTCAGAGACCCCTGGAAGTGAAAAAGTCCAATTCGCTATAACAAACCAAAGAGAATGCTCTAAAAAACACAGAGGTAAGAGACATACTGGGTAAAAGAGGAATAAAAAGTAGTAAATCCTCAATGTCATCGATAGGTTCCTGGAACCTGCAACTTGAAGTGAAAAGATGTTTTATACCAATGTGACCAGAGGCTATGTGATAGAAACAAGAGCTAAGTTTCAATGGGATACTTCTGGTCACAAAAACATCACGAAACTTCTACCGAAGGACCCCAAATGCTTCTAACATGAAACATTGAAATACATGTGAGCTATACAGACACTTCAGAAAGATGAATAAAAACAAGTAAGGGAATGATCTTCCAACCCACCGATCTAGGTCAGGGTCACAGTGGCGGGGGCACAGGTGGGACCCGCCCTGAACAGGACACCCTTCCATCCAGGGACACCCACACCCACACATCAGACGGGGACAAGATGCCATTCACCTCACTGCACACCTGTGGGCCGTAGGGGAAACCGAGCCCCCAAGAAAACCCACAGACATGGGGTGAGGAGCACACACTCCACGCTGACTGTGGTCCTGCTGGGAAGCTTTTTTTCCTCATCAATGTTATAACGAAATGACATTGAAGGAAATGATGTTATTCAAGGACCTGACACATATGGGCTCATCCCAGCATATTTTTAAAACACTGTTTCCTGAAAAAAAAAAGTATAAAGACATATGGAAATGAGGTCAAAGTTGAGACATAGCACAGCCGCAACCCATTGTTTCTACTAGCTTCTGTAAAAACACAAATTATATATAATCTTTACCCCCAAAATGCCTCCTACAGTTGTTTCCCAATTAAAGATGGAAGCTCAGCTATAATTGTAACATTATTTCTCAAAAGCCTTTAGCAGGACTATTTATTCATGTGATATTCAAATTACTGAAGGACAATACAGTAACTGCTTCCCACATTTAATTAGCTGATATTCTTTTTACAGATATAAATCAAGTACGCATTATTTTTAAAATGATTTACAGGTTAAATAGTATTTTTCTAAGATGCTGTGGATAATGAACTTACAGGCAACCTCATTAAGAATAATTTGTAATAAACGACAACAATAAAAAAAACTAAATCTGATTTCTTTTTTATAGTTAAATATTTAACATTCTGATTGCTAGTTTACAAGTGTTTAAAATGAATAAGAATGATTTTACCTCCCAGGAACACTTTTATATTAATTCAAGATAATCTGATTCACTTTATGGCAATAAATCTCCACAGATGTTACCCATTAGTATTTTTTTTTTTAATGGGGATTTAAGGCTAACAACCACTACCTATAAAAAGCATCATTTAATTGGTGGGTTTATAATTTTTTTCATCCAATATAGGCATTGCCTCTTCTATTAATATTTTTCTATCTCACAATAAAATCCACTTGTATCCCTTTACCATGCCAACCTTTTAATAATTTAAATTGGGATAATTCAAGTAATTGAACATTTAAATGCTAGCATTCAATGGCATCTGAAGAAGTAAGATATGTTGGAATAGAACTACTTCATCAGATCTACCCCAAGTCACTTGAGATCACTGTTTATAATTAGCAGTTTTAATTCACTGAGATCAGCAACTACTTAGCTCCATTAACAAAACATAATATACTTTAGCTTGTGCATGATGTTATAAAGGCTCTTGAGATCTGACTGATCCAATCAGTCCTGAATAATTCAACTCAAGAGATATTTACTATATTTAAGTCATTTTTGTAGCTAAGACACATTAAAAAGCAGGCTTTAAAAACAACAACAACACAGTATGTGATACGGGTGAATACTTAATAGGAAAGAAAAATCTCCATACAGCATTTCCAAACTCTAAAATGCTTGTTTGTCCATGCAGCTACTAGGAAGCTAGCCAGTAAAAACAATATAAAGCATGGCCTATGGATAACCTCCTGCAATAGGTTCATGGAGGCAGTCTCTCACTAAAATAGGAGAATTCGTGAACATCAAAATCCATATTCAGTAACTGTCCCACTGCCACCTCTATTGAGTAAGATAATCCGTGAACACACCTGATGGAGCCTCATAGAAAATGAGAGGCACACGCATTATGATCCTTAGCCAGCTCGTGAAGAAATGGGAGGAGGGTCCCGAGGAGGACGCGTGGACATGGGCGGGATATTGGATGGAGTGCACAGGGCAGGGCGAGCCTCTCTGAACGGGTGATAATTGCATGAAGTTAGAGGAAACCACTCCGATATCTGGAGAAGGACGACCACGGACACAGCAAGTCCAAATGCTCTGAGGCAGGAGGCAAGAGTGACTGTCCCATGAACAGCAGGGGCCAGGGGACTGAGCGGAGTAGGGGGAGGTAGGGGGACCCATTGGCAGCCACAGGGAGGTTCAAGGTCAGCCTGGGATGGATAGGAAGACCCTTCAGCACTGTTGTAAATGAGTCGTGTTGGTTCTGCATGAAATGCTGTTCGTGGAAAAGTGCAAAAGAGCCATGGCCAGCTGCAAACCTTACAGCTGAACTGCCGGAATTTCGTGATGGGGGTTTCGTTTCCTTCCTTTGGCTGTCTAATGATAGGACACAGACTCTAGTGGAACACCCACCCTCTATGGTTTTCCACCGTGGGAAACAGTGCTGCTCCTTGCCCTGCACGCATTCGCCTAATGACTTCTTCAAAGCCCTACCCACTCTCTAAGGACAGCTACGGGGTTTCCCAAACTCAACTCCAGGAGTCTGGGTCTAAAATTATGTTTAAAAGTCAAAGTTATAAGAAAAATAATAAATGATTGTGTTCGCATCGTTGTTGTTGTTATATTTCAGTGCTTACACAGATAGGAGATCTGGTAATATCTTCACTATTTTATCAACTTTCTGACCAAAATTAATCAAACTTCAAGAACCTACACATACAGATAAAAATTATGTTCATGCTCATTGGAAATGCCATTATTTTCTTTCTATTTGTGCAGAGAAGGAAGGATTCTTATAGCTATTTTAAGGGTTAATTCTCCTTTGAGGTCCAAGGGTCATAAAACACAAGCCTGATGAAGAATCTTTCTGAAGACGATTGTCCTTTGCAGTTTTTTCTCTTTACTTCTAGGGCACTTGCATTCTGCTCCTGAATATTGTGCTTCAAATACTAGGCTGAAGGAGATTAATATCCCTTTATGTACAGCTAGATGATCGTTCATTTAAATATGCAAAGTCTGGTAATACAGCACTTACATCTAGTTACTTAATTGCTCGAAAGTGAACAATAATTATTAGAAACATTCAAAAATTAAAATATAATTGCCCAAATAATATTAGCAAATTTTCAGCAGATTGCCATTTTACACTGTCCTTTCTCTTGATGAATAAGACCTTTTTCAATCAGAGAAAGGCTTGTTATGTTCAACCCTTTCATTCTCCTATTTAATGCCCATGGACTGTTACTGAATTTCCCCACCTAAAAGCTCTGCTACGTGATGGAACAGACACTCATTTACTTCTCACGACAACTTCCCCAGGCGCATAAGCTTTAAAAATGGATGATTCATAAATACAGACAAAAAAAAATTTTTTAATTTAAGCTGAGATTCTGAAAGTGCACTAGGTCCTGATATTACAAAATTGGTTCCTGTCCTCAGATCATACGGAGGAACCGATTACATGTCATCTCTCCAAACAAAACTCTCAGACCTACTTCTCCCAGAGGTCAACTTCATGATTTCACGGGTCCGTGTGCAGTGACCGCGGAAGCGGCTCCTCATGGAGTCTGGTGGAGGTTGTTCCTCTACACGCTCCAGCAGGAGGTGACGGGAGCGACCCCATGACATGCACCCTAGCGGCTGCTCAGCTCAGTTCCTTACAGATGACTGAGTGCATTTCGTTCTTTGAGGGAAGGACCATTTCCTCTGCCTTAAAGATGAGGAAACTGAGTGATAATTTGGACTTTATGAAACTTCTGCAAAGCCACAGACAGGGAGGAAATATGAGCAAATGTTGAGAAAGCTCTTATATCCAGAATATACAGAGTAAACTTCAGGTGAATGATAAAGGGGAAAAAAATTAAAAATAAGCAAAAGATTTGAACAGACCTCTCACTAAAGAAGATGTACAGATGACAAGTAAATACATAAAAAGATGTTCAAAATCTTTTGTTGTTAGAGGAATGCAAATTAAAAGAACTAAGAGATGCCACTAAACGTATGTTAGAATGGCTGTCAGTCAAAAGCCTGACAACACCAATTATGGGTGAGTCTAGAAGTGACAGGGACCCACATTCAAGCTGGTGGGAATGCGAAACAGCAGGGCCGTTTGGAAGGTGGTTTGGCAGTTTCATATAAAGCTAAACGATTATACCATATGGCTCAGCAACGGCCTTCCTACGTATTTACCTAACTTACCTAAAAAGTGCTGTCCACAGATGTGTGTGGAAGCTTTGTTCAGAACTGAACACAGCAAAGGTGTTCTACAAGGGGCGATCAGATACTGTGGCATATTTGTAGGATGGAGTATTACTGAGCAGTGAAAAGGAACACATTCTTAGTCTGAACAACCTGGATGATCTGGATACTACCAGTGAAACAGGTGCATCTCTGAAGGCAACACAGAACACGATTTCATTTATATGTCATTCTGGAAAAGGCAAAACTGTAGAAGGACCCCGATCAGTGGTGGCCAGGTACTTGAGAGGATGGGTGTTGACGAGGTGGACCATGGGGTTTCGCAGGGCTAGGGGACCATTGTGTAAGATACTGTAGTGACGGATAAACAAAACTATGCAGTTACAGCCCAAGCCCAAATGGCTTTTTTGATGTGAAACCTGGTTTTCTAGGGAAAGCCAAAACCTTGACTCCTCAAAACACTTTTTATAAGAACCCAGAGGTGCTGTAGGCTAAGTCATCCATCCAAGAAAAAGTAATTAAAAAAATCTGAGATAGTGAACCAGTATTATGTTTTTGCTTGTTTTTTTTTAAGATGCACTAGATATTTACAAAGAAAACATCTTTGTTTTCTACATACCCAAGTTTCTGACATTTGAACAAAGTCTCAAATTAGCCAATACAATGGGGTATATAATTGGGTATACATGCAGTTATATGCAGCTGCTCAAATTGATTAGTAAAATAACTGACTCATTTTATCACATGATTATATCAGCTCCCAGAGGTCTTGAATCAACAGTCTATTTGTATCTCAGGACAAACAACAAAACATAACACACCAAAACTTATAGGATGCAACAAAATAAGTTTTAAGACCGCTGTTTATAGTGATAAACACCTACAATGAAAAGTAAGAAAGATCTCAAAAAACAAAAACTTAATCTATCCCTCAATTAATTAGAAAAAGAAGGAAATAAAAATTAGAACAAAAATAAATGAAATAAAGAATAAAAAAACAGTAGAAAAAAACTGACAAAACTGAGTTGGTTTTTTAAAAAAAGAATGAACAAAATCAGCAAAGCCTTAGCTATACTAAGCAAGACAAAAAGAAAGAATACTCAAATTCAATCACAGATTAAGAGGAGACATTATAACTGATGCCACAGAAATAGAAAAAAAGGTTATAATGTACTGTTGTTAATCATTATACACCAACAACTGAACAACCTACAAGACCTGGAACAGTTCCTGGAAACACAACCTGCCAAGACTGAACCATGAAGAAATGGAAAACTTGAGCCAATAACAAACCAGGAGACTGAATCACCAACCCAAACCCTGTCCACACAGGAAAGCCCGGCACCAGAAGGCTTCCCCGGAATTCTTCCGAATGTTAAGGAAGAATTAATACCACCGTTCTCAAACTCTCCAAGAGAATAGAAAAGGAAATGCTCCCACACTCACGTGAGGTCAGCAAGCCCTGGTGCCAAAGCCAGGTACAAACACCACAAGCAAACCCAATAGCCCCCAGGAACAGACCCAAAAACCCTCCACTAGATGCGAGCAAACCGAGTCAACACACCCCTTCCAGGTCAGACAGCGAGAGGATTGCACACCATGATCCATGAAAATTCATCCCTGGAATTGCAAGGAGAGCCTGACAGGGACCCGTCAGTCACGTGACACTCCGCATTTACAGACCTTAGGACAGAAATCATGTCATCATCTCAGAGGTGCCGAAAAAGCATCTGTCAAAACTCAACAGGCTTTCATGTTTCCATACAGAACCCTTATTGGTCCCTTGTCTGTCAGGGAAGCGGTTTGAATCGAGACAATGCAATATATTCTAAATAATTAGGAGACAGTACTCTAAGAGCTTGGGATGTCTGTTACATTTCTCCACACGATGGGCGGTCTGCACACAACTTATCTTCCTCACAAATCATCATCATCAAGTTTCTCAGTGAAATGTACCTTTCCCCATTTTTTCTTTGAAAAATGAAGGTTTTGTTTTTCTGGTAGCATTCTATGTCACACTCTAGTCTAAACCTTGGGGGAAACAAGGAGCAAAAATATATACATTTTTTTCTTTTAAGTTTTAAATATGTCTATTGTTAATAGGGTGTTTATAGTTGCTTATTGTCATGAGTCTTTCCATCTCTCTCTACCTCTCTCTTCAGACTCACACACAGCCTCACAAATGCTGTACCGGGCGGTGATCACCGAGAAACGGCCAACAGAAGACATACGCACACACTTACGTCACACGTGATAGTTAACGTAAGGAGTGGACTCACGTGCTCACGGAGGCTGAGACATCCCTCCATCTGCATCTTCGGAGCAGCTGGACACCCAGGACAGTTGGTGGTGTAATTTCAGCCCAAAGACCTGAGAACCAGAAGCGCCAATGAGGTAAGTTTCTGACCAAAGGCAGGAGAAGACACATAGCTCGGCAGCCTGGCAGCGAGCAAACACTCTGCCTTCCTCATCTGCTCCTTCCTCCGGGGTCCTCAGGGGGCTGGGCCCTGGCCACTGTCACAGGCTGGCCTGGTTCTGAAACTGCCTCTCACAAGCACACCAGAAGTAATGCTTACGCGGACACACAAAAGTCCACACAAGTCCAGCCCCGGGCAGCCTGGCACCCATACTCCTCTCTGTAAACCACACTTGTCCACCCTGTGGCCCACGGGCCCAACGCAAACCCGTAGACTTTCTTATAGCATTATGAGATTTTTTAGTGTGATTTCTTTTTTAGCTCATCAGCTATTGTTCGTGTTAGTGTGTTTTGTGTGTGGCTCAAGACAGTTCCTCTCCCAGTGTGGCCCAGGGAAGCCAGAAGGTTGGACACCCCCTGCTGTACACCCTACTTGAGATCCAACAAAGACAACAGCAAGGTCCTAGTCCTACCTAACATGACAGTTATCCTGCACGCGCTGAAAACACACGAGCCTCTCCCACAGGAGAGCTAGCGCCCTTGAGTGCAGGGTCTTGACATACCACAACTTCAATACCGATACAAAGTCACTACATCGTATGCATGACTGTGTGACCAACACCATCTTAATAACTGGCAAAGACAACGCAGAAGGGAAGGAAAACCATGCCCTAGTCACTCTCATAAGCACAAATGCAACATTTCTACCCGAGTTTTCACATGCAATTGTGGCAAAGTAGAGAAAGGTCAATCCACCATGATTGAGTGGGGCTTTTTCTAGGAATACAGTGGTTTCCTATTTGAAAATCAATGACATTTACCTTTACCGGTGAAAAAGAAATTAAACGGACATCTTAATGGATGGAGAATAAAAGATAATTCAACACCTTATTTATTCTCAAACTTCTTAGTAAACCAGGAATAGAGAAGAATCTCCATAACCGGATACTAAAGTACATAAACATGACAGAAAGCATCACATATCACGCTGAAGTGACCTATTCCTGAAATTAGGAATGTGACAAGGTTTTCTCTTAGGGCGACGTACATTCAGCATTGTAAAAGAATGTCTAGCTAGTATGATAAAAAAAAAAGTGCTCTTTGAAAGGAAAACCATTATCAGCAAAAGACTGCTGCTATGTAACACATCACAACAGAAACTTAAGCCTACAACCGTTTCTCTCTCAAGGTCCGCCCAAACAAAGTGAACTGAAATTCCCTTTAATTATGGACTTTATTGTATTTTGATCATTTCCAAGATCTCCACTTATTTTTTTTTTAAGATTTATTTTTATTGTTTTTGACAGACAGAGATATACAAAGACAGAGAGAAGGGGGAGGCCCAGAGCAGTCTCCATAGTTGCACATCATTGGTTTTTCCACATAGTTTCATTCCACAGGTGGGCGCGGGGCTGCACAGGGCAGGGACTGGGCCGGGGTCTCACCCTGGTGAGAACTGAACTGGGGGCACTCCCCAGTTCAGCATATGGGTCCACACGAGCCGGGGCCGGGATTCGATCCTCGGTCCCTGGGGCTGAAAAGTGAGCACTTAACCCACTGAGCCCTCCTGGCTTCCCCTGCACTTATTTTTACAATGGCCAGTTCTCCGAGGTTTCAGTTTTGTATTTTGGTTGCTTGAGTAATCTTGAGGTATCTGATTAATCTCGACAAGAGTCCTGTTTCATCCGCTGCTCTTTCTTTTCTCTCGTCCACTCTGTCCTGACTCACGCTCTCACCCGAGACGTGTTGACTGCTCTGGATGCTTCACATGAAAAGTCTTGTCAGTCACGGACAGTTGATGTGGTACAATGTGCTTCCCAGTATCATCTTCCATTTTTCTAACAGGTACCTAAGGTTACAGACACCCGCTTAGCTCGATGACTTTAATTCAAGAAGACACTGAGGTCCTTCAAGTCTGGGCTTGCGCCCCTGACAGATGTTCTATGTCCAGTTCGCCTGTTCCGCTGGGGGGTCCTCCCAACCCCTGGGGCGCCTTTCAGAGACCTTACCCCCATAGACTCTAAATGCTAATTTGCATTAGTCACGCCTGTCAAAGCTCCGCTCCGGGGATTCGCTTCTCCAACACAGCTGCTGAAGTTGTCACCACCTCGGGGAACACTGTTCTTGGCAAGTGTCTGCCCTCGCCCACAGCCACTCTCCACTGGTCACTCTCCAATCCCTCAGAACACATTTCAAACCTAATTTATAAATTGTTTCCAGCATCGAGGTTGATCAAGACAACCTGATACACAAATCTGGCCGTGCGAATTGTGTTAGAAATCACGGAAGCGTGAAGCCCACGTCCTGAGCCAAGGCCCTCCCTGAGTCTGGGGCAGCCAGATGGCTTCTTGTTCATCCCTCTACACATGGTATAAACGGCCTGGAACATCGAGAACGGACATTTCATTGCTTTTTGAATGATTTCATAAATAAATAAAGAAGATCATTTCACTTTTCACAAGAAAAAAACAATTATTCCGAGAGCAGGAATCTAAGACATATGGCAGTGTTATGGTGTTATTAAAAATGTACATTTTCCCATTCTCTTTGGTTCTTGTCTCACTCTCCTTTAATTTTTCAGTTGTTTTCTATGATTTGGCTTTGACAATCCTTACAATCAGTGCGAGAGAGATGACTGCTTTAAAATAGTATTGTTGACCTGTATTTCTTCCAAGTAATGACAGCATCAAACTTGTAAAGAAAAAAGCATTGTCATTTATCGTAGTGTTATATTATTGCTCACAATTTCAAGTAATGACAGCATCAAACTTGTAAAGAAAAAAGCATTGTCATTTATCGTAGTGTTATATTATTGCTCACAATTTTTTTGAATTTCACATGAGAAAATGAATGACAGAAGTCAGTTTTCACGTGAACATTTTTTCAATATTCTTGATTTTAAGAGATAATACTTATTTTTATTTAAAAATATGATAAATGGGACATAACAGACAACTTTAGGAATAAATGAAGCCCAACTAATCTTTCTCTTAATTATTGCTTATCTATGAGAGTTAACATTCTTAAATAAGTCAAGGTGGGAATCTCAAAGACAACAGAATGTTGAAGGATCAGCCCACAAAGAGTTTCCAAGTCGCATTCTCTACTCTTTTTTTACCATAAAATTATTCACAAGAGGGAAAAAAAAATTGCAGAACTATTTTTCAAGTTTAATTTTGCAGGAGCAGAGATTACGTTGTGCAAAGAAACAAAATATGTGCTACGGCAGTAGTAAGAAAAAGCACCCACTAAGGGAGTCCCAAAGCAACCATGTCCCTGTAAAGAGCATGGGACCTACCACAAAACTCAGCAGTGAACTCCCAACACGAATCCTCGTAAACGCAACAGCTAAGAAGCCAATGCCCTGGTGACGGCAGAAGACTTGATGCAAATCACTAATTGACCCAACCTGTCCCCTAGAACCACCTCCCGCTAGTCCCTTGAACATTTAGTTCAACAGTCATATCGAATCACCAGATTTTCCTTCTCTACGATGTTCAAACAAACTGTTATTTCCCCAAACTTAAAGCCTCGACGACGTAACGTCTGGTTTACGGCCAAGCAGGTAACAGGGTGTGATTCTATATCCTCACTAGCAAAATGCAGAGAAAACTGAGAAAGCAACTGCCCTGCTTGGATGCGTGGGAGAGGGGAGAGCTCAGGGCAACCCCCTGGCCCAGAACCGGGGGGACAGACAGGTGGGTGCGGGGTCAGGAGCCAGGAGGGACGTGCTGGGGAACAGCTGGGGAACCAGGGGGGTGGCCTGAGCGAACACCCCCACCCCCGGGCAGGGGCGCCCCACGTTTGTGAGTGTTCCCTCCAGCTTCTCAGGAATCAGCACCGTCCCGGGAGGGGAAGGGACCGCGGTGACAGGTGCTGGGCCGTCCATGGCCCTCCCTCCGGGGAACGTGTGACCAGGGCCTGAGCCACCTGGGGCGGGGGACACCCGGCCACACCGGCTCTCATGTTCCTCACGGGGAGCATCCAGGCCCCCCATTCGCCCCTCTGAGGGGCCTGAGAGGCCCTGGTGACTTTCACAGTTCAGGGGTGCCGGCTCCCCAGGGCCTGAAGCCCACGTGGGACCCCAGCATGGCTCCGCGTCCCTCTGAGGCCACTGAGGCGGTCACATGGCTGCCTGTGCCCGGGTCGCTGGGGACAGAGGCTGCTGTGCACAGAGACCAGGGGTCGGCACGAAGCTCATGGGCACCTGGGGCTGCAGAGTGCAGGGGGCGCAGGGTGCAGGCGGTGCAGGGTGCAGGGGGCGCAGGGTGCAGGGGGCACAGGGTGCAGGGT